>CM043017.1:88279886-88449134 GCA_023690525.1 Holotrichia oblita | reverse complement strand
ATATACTGAGTAGAAACAGAGTGAAAACGATTGTCAAATAAAGTCACTTATTTAGGTAAGACAGAATATCGCATCGAATAACACATTTCAATAACTTCTAATCAGCATTTATTGCACGAATTATTGAAATAGCTCTCATTGTTGCTCTCTTACGATGAAACATTCAACGCAAAGCGCTAGCAATGCGGGAATTTGAAATGACACGTGTTACCTCGTGGCATACTGTGCCCCGCTCTCCCTTCACATTTTTTGTTTTAGTAAATGCATTTTTTTATTTCATTTGATTTCATATAGGTAGATATTATGTACAGTGGCCAGCTTTATTTAAATCGACACCACCGCGAGCTAACGTCGACCTTATCTACTAATAATAATATCTACTATAAATTCTAACTGAAGGTCGCACAACGTAACCCCCTCTACATTGCTATTAAGGTTTAGGAAATTCCGTAACGGTATCGATTATGCTGCTGTCCACTGTACATACTGATATTTAGTAAATTGTACATCTTCAAAATAAAAAAAATGGAATTTGTGTTTTCTTTATAATTGCATATACATCATAGAGTATGTATGTATATGCTTGATTGACAAATTGAAATTTAGTTAGATACCCGAGACGCCCACTATATGATATTCGGTAAATAACCCAGTACTATACGTGGTGCTATATAACGGCGTCATTTTAGGGAATTTTATGGCTGTTATTGAGTAATATTTTATAATTATAATATATATTACCTAATATACAGGGAAGATTTTCGCGAATGTAGCTTATGAGACAAGATACCAAAAAAATTGTAAGGCATGCTGTTTTGTGTAAGTACAAAAAAAGTTCCTGACAGCGCCATGCCGTTATATTTATGTATACAGATAGGTTCAGCTCACAATGTACCATAGGCAGTATGAATTTCAACAGCATATTCCTTAAAATTATATTTGTCTTTAATATAGGCAACATTAAATACACCTCGATCGAGGCGCTCTCTGAAAGTAGAGACCTAAACTACTTCCCCTCAAGGGGAAAGCGGGTACAATTTCCATATTCAAGTTTAAAGTTGCGTTAAGGTGCTCCATATACGACAATGGTAAAATTTTGATGCAAGATTTTTTAAAAATTACAACTATGATTGATGAAAAAAAAAATAGGGGTAACTAGCACGCTGTTACCGAGGTAATGACATATTTTGAATTTAAAAAATGTGGTAAGTATTAGCAGAAAAAAATCTTAAAGTTTAGGTTTGTGTGTACATCGTAAGAAAATTCATTATATTACGAAAACTACAAATCAGACTCATAAACTGTTTATGTTAAGTACTAGGTAGGTAACAAGGCTATAGATTACGACAATAACATTACATTAATCAGTTATAAATAAACAAAAATCTTGCATCAAAAATCAGTCTTCTGGCCAATTCACCTAAAAGTGTCGCAGGTCGGGATGTGCCAGAATTACTTAAGATGAAGAGTTTTGGATAGTGTAGCAATTTTTTAATAGATGGCGCAAATAATTAACAAACCATAAACAACCAAAATTATTAATAAATACGGCATGAAAACAAAGTATAGGTATATTATAAAAGTAGTTTTCAAATTAAACCGCGATTTGTTTCTGTACTCAATTGTTATAAACCCATTTTTTCATTTAACCTAAAACTAATGAAAGTGGTCGATGACGTCATACATAATTTTACGTCAACTTTAGATTTTTTTGTAAATATATACAAACGATGTTGTGTGCATTGGTATTGGTGTGCATCATTTCCACAACGTTTATAGAAAGAATTAACAGAATCAATTCTTCTTCAACTATTTACAATTACATATGCATAGATTTTAGTAGAGTGCCTTAAAATAACCTTCTGAAAATGTTGCCGACACATTCAGTAATAACAAAACAATGTTGCAATTCCGAAGAGAAAAAATGGTAAAAATCGGAGCAAAAACAATAAATAGTGTTCTTTATGATGAAAGAATAAGTTTCTCGTTTTAATAGAAAAAGAAAACACAAAAGTATTTATTATAATAATAAATCGTAATAAAAATTTATAAAAACCTCCATATTCGAATTATAACAACACATAGTGAAATGTTTGCCTAATGTCATCCCAGAAACATGTTGGCTGCGCGTATGTGTGTAATATATTATGCTGTTTAGGTTTTCTGACTACTACTAGATATTTGTCATATTTAGAAATGTACCACCTATATCTCTGCCTATACCTAAAAAGAAAAATGCTTAGCAGCGAGTTAATTTTCGTTGTTTATAATGATTATACTGACTAATGCGATCTTCCGCTGTTGTACTGTTGTTAGTGAACTGAATGCCTACATGGTAAATATTGTACTATTAGCATATAGATATTCAGTGCGATACCTCACTAATCATTACTTACCGCTGACTTATCAATGTGCTAACTGAACACGACCATTGTTGGAGTGGTGTACATATTTTTTACCGAAGTGTGATTACAACAAGGTTCAAGTTTTCTTTTATACAAGGTCAGCTGCTAAGAGGTCATAATCTAATAACACTAATTATTAATTGTTATTATAATTTTTCTTTGATTTATAGATATTATAACAGTAAAGGATGTTTAAAATTATTATAACTATTATAGGTAGTATTGTATCAAAACTGTATAGGTATATCTACCTATTATACCAATTATAATCCTAGACAATATAAGGTTTCATTATTTTGCTTATGATTAGATTTATTTGAAATTTCCGTTCCTTCTCGGGAACTTCACGACAAATACACGAACGGATTCGATAGTTTGATCCGAAATTTTATGACATATGACTTTTATATACATCTTTTCCCTGCATTTTCCTGCATTTTTCTGCTTGCTTGATCTTTTTGGTGGACATTTTGAATATTTATTGTGAAATCCGTTATGTCACATGACATGTGACATCTGACAATTATTTTGAAAAAGCTAACTTTTCATTAAGAAAATATTAAATACCTCAGAAATTAACGATAGGGAGTGTTTAATAAAAATGAAAGTGCATACAGTGTCCTTCTGTTTCTTAATATAAAATACAAGGTGTTCCATTTAAGTAAGATGAGAAAATAATGCATTTGTGTTTTGAATCGCCCTGTACACAGTTTTCGCAATATTAGCAAAATATCGCTTTGCTATAAAACTATATCAATATAAAAAGGTCATTCCGATACAAAAAGAATTTCAAGTTGTTTCGTGTGGAATGCACAGGACATAATTGACCACAACTTCTGAAATACTTGGTATAACTCAATGAAACCTTATATAAATGAATGAGGAAGATATGCTTAATTTAAATTTGAAATAATATATAGTGTATCCCATATAAAAAAAATGTATGTTTGGTTTACCCTGGCAATATGAAACATCCGTACATACGAAAATAATTTTAAAATTAATATGCCTCACCCTGTATATCTTATTTACAATCTTTACAAATACTACACTAAAAATGTAGGTAACTATAATAATAACTATGCAATAAATAATTATAAGTGAGAGAAGTAAATAATTTAAGGTTATAGTATATAAATGTTTCCTAAACGATAATCTTCCAGAAACTTGAATATGAAACACTACACTTTATATAAACTAAAATCATCATACACAAGATTGATTTGATTTGAGCGGACAAAGTGCATTCAGAAGCGGTTACTAATAGTTGCCAGCTGTCAAATCCAAACGCTCAATAATTATGTATGAGCAAAAAACTTGTGTTGGTTAAATAAACACAGAGGCTTCATTTCTTCTATCGTCTAGCCAACATTTAATATTGTACAATTAGCGAATTTTGTAGCGTTATAAACCATGCGAATCAATTACTTTTATCTCATTCAATGTGAATTTGAATCACTACAAAATCTATACTTTTTGAATTCATATTTGTATATTTTCTGCCAAATTTTAAACATATTTTATATTTTCCGATGAACGCTTCTTACATTAATAATTAGTCAAAAATCTCGTAATAAAAAATAAAAATTCCATTGGAAACTATATTAAATTTTATATAATTTGCTGGAAACGTAGCGAGGTAAATAGAGAGATAAATAGAAACGAGATGTAAAATAGCAATTATATGTTAGCAAGTTGAGAGACTGTGTTGTACAACATTTGGCAATATACTTGGGTATTTTACGGTGTTTCTATATCCAATATCGTATCTACATACTTACGTACCTATATCATCATATCATATATTGTATGAATATATGATATGACGAATTCAAGTGAATGTTTTCAATTATAATTTCAATTTTCAACAGTGACATCTATTGATAGAAAGCTCGAAATACTTCCGAGTCTATAAACGCTGATAAAGTGAATACTATGATCCTCTATTGTGTGCTAGATTAATTATAATGACTCCCACTACAAATATCCTATCCCCTCCAATTGCCTCGTACCCTTAACAGGGCTGAGCGAGACACACGCATCCACAATTCAGTTGAATTTAAACCGAGCGAGGATGCAGTCGTTGGCATATACGTTCTGTGCGAGTCGACGATCGAACTTGTGACGCATGACTAGCGCGTTGCCACATCGCACTGCGTTCCATACGTATATTGTAACTTCCTATGGTGCAATACGAGCTGAACCTACGTGTACGTTAGTTGTGTGTCGTGGGCTACTCTCTATTATCGTAGTAAATCTTGTTATATTGTATAATTAAATATTATGTAGGGATATTCAAGAAACTGTATGGTTCGTTAGAACTTTTCGATAATCCTGAAATTCTATAATTTTTGTAGTAAATTTTATTCGTATAGGTAGGTGGTCACTTCATACATAAAACTTTACTTGTTTTTAATCTATTTAATCACTTTGCATAACTTCATAAAATAAAATACGTTCTAAGCATCGCGCCATTGCGCCATAAGTATCATACCTAACACATAAGGGTACATAATAAGTGTAACCGACTAACTTCATAAAACCAGTCACAAATCTGAACATAAGTGCGGGAGATTCAAAAATCAAAGCTACAATTCGGCCAGTTCTGACCTATGATCGTCCTCGATTATTTTACTTTCACTGGAATACACTACACATAAGCAAACAGTAAATACATAATGTGACATAAGTATGATAGCGTAAAATACAAGCATAAGGATAAAGAAAGTGGGAAGCTATTCATGCATCCAAGGCTTCATATTCTGTACTCCACAAACACCTTCAAATGGACGTCGACTAACTTGAAAATTCTCAACATCTGTTATAAAATATCGGTCATTCCCAAGGATCTTCTTAATTTCATAAGGGCCTCTGTACTTAGGCAACAGCTTTTTGTTAACTCCGGCAGTTACATCAACGTTCTTTATTATTACATAATCTCCGATTTTATATTCTTTGGGGACTTTATGCCGTTTGTCGTAATAAGTCTTGTTATATTCTTGAGTCTTCTGGTTACGGTCTTGGGCACGAATCCTAACTTATTCTAACTGTAGTTCTTCTTGATGTTCCAACTCTAAACAGTTACGCAATTCGTCACTAACATCTGGTTGGTGTACACCAAAGAGTAACATCGAAGGAGAAGTGTTTATGGATCTGCAATACGAATTATTGATAGCGAATTCTACCTGTGACAAATGTCGGTCCCATTTATCTTTCACATCGCATAACTTTGACAACATCGGTGTTAAGTCTCTATTAATGCGTTCAATTTGACCGTTTGATTGCGGTGAAGCTGTAGCTATCTTCACATGAGCAACATTGTCCTGAAGAAGAAAGTTCTTAAATTCTTCAGAGGTGAATGCTGTTCCACGGTCTGAGACTAATCTCACTGGTCGACTGTAGTTGCGGAAATTTTCTTCCAACTTAAAATTTACTTCTACTGTTTTAGTTGTTTTTACTGCATAAAGTTTGACAAATTTCGTAAGTCCATCAATAATTTCAAATACATATCTCTTGTTTCCGGAGGTTTTTTCCAACGGACCATAATGGTCTACGTGTATCGTTAAAAACGGTTTGTCACCTTTGGGTATATTGTGAAGTACACCCTCAGTTTTACCAGTATTCGTGGAATAAACTAAGCATTTTACGCAATTTTGAATATAAGTTTTTACTTTCTCTTTCATTTGTGGGAACCAGTAAACGCGTGACACGTATTCTACCGTCTTCTCAATACCAATGTGACCCAAATTATCATGGCAGTTAAATATTACGTTGTGCTCCATTGCCTCCATTGTTCAAGTGTTTTCTTCGAGAACAAGGATATTATTGGATCCGCTAAGCGCATCTACATGTTTCATGCGATTGCTAGTTCGATGCTCCACAGTATAATTGTAATTCTCAAGAACCAAAGCCCAACGGCTAATCCTCGGATTAATATCCTTTTTATTTAGTGCTAATTTTATGAAGTTGCAGTCTGTAACTATTTTAAAAGGTATTCCCTGTAAATATACCCTAAATCTATTTAGTGCATTTATAATTGCTACTAATTCAAGTTCATAACTGTGATACCGTGATTCCGTATCACTTGTGCGCTTGCTGTAGTAAAATACTGGTTGGAATAAATTATTCGTTTATTTTTGCAGCAAAACAGCTCCGTACCCTCTGGAACATGCGTCACAATGTAATTCGGTTTGTAATGTAGGGGAATATACGGCAAGTATTGCAGAATGCACTAATTTCTCTTTTAATTCATTGAAAGCCTCAAGCGCGGTTTTTCCAAAATTAAACTCGTGATTTTTCCTCAAGAGGTCGTATAACGGTTTGGCAAAAATAGAAAATGATGGGATGAACCGACGGAAATAACTTACAAGCCCAAGAAAGCTTTGCACTGTTTTAGAATTATGTGTCTCAGGGTAGTTTGCAATAGCTTGTACATTTTCGTGATTGGGTCTAATACCCTTGTTGTTTATCTCGTAACCTAAATAATTAATTCTATTTTTCAGAAAATGACATTTATCGGTCCTTAACTCTAACAAATTCTTCGTCATTAATTCAAATACAAAACTCAAAATTTGCATATGTTCGTTTACGGTATCTGTCGCTATTAATACATCATCCATATATATTAAAACTTTGTGTTCTCTTAATAATGACTCAAAAATTTTATTTATAAACCGTTGAAATACAGACGGCGCATTCGAAAGTCCAAATGGCATTTTCAAATATTCGAACTGACCTAACTGCGTTATAAATGACGTATATGGTATGGAATTTTGTGCAACTTTTACATGATGAAATCCATTCTTTAAGTCTAGACAAGTGAAATAATTTTTGTTTTTCAGCAAGTCCAATAAGTTGTCGATAAGCGGTAACGGGTAATGATCTCTAATCGTAATTTTATTTAATTCCCGATAGTCAATGCACAATCGATAATCCAGAGTCTTTTTCTTTATTAGAACTATCGAACTACAGTAAGGGGAACTACTTTCTCTGATAATGTCTTTTTCTAACAAGTCATCTAAAATGATTCTTAATTTATCTTTTTCGTCGTACGACAGCTTACGAGGACGAAATGAAAATGGTTGACAATGCTTTAGAGCAATTTCAATTTGGTAGTCAATTTCGGGTGTTTTTGGTCTAACTGCATGAACATATTCCTTTTCAAATTTCGACTCTAACTCTTGCTTAACTTTGAAGTCTAAATTGGGATTGACATCTAAAAGTGGTTTTTTCTTTTTGAATTTGCAATTTCTACATCTATTAACATAAGGGTGTCGGAATCTGTACAATGTTCATGGTTTTCATCTATATTGAATTTAAAATTAGTTTTTACCAGAAAATCTCTGCCTAAAATAGCTGGAAAGCTCATCGTATTGTCTGACAACGTAAAGGATTAGAGGCACATTTTGATCATTAAAAATTACCTTATTTGTGTATTTACCAATGACATTTAGTTTAGCACAATTTATTCCATAATAGCTTTCAACAGAAGGATCAATAATAGGAGCAAATGCGTCTGCAGGTAAGTAACGGGATAAAATAAGACTAATAGGACTGCCTGTATCTAATATAGCTTTTACACCTATCATACCTGTGGTACTCGCACATTCAAACTGGAGAGAGATAGATACTTCATACGGTGGTGGCAGCACTGGCGGCGTCTCACTGATGACCAATGTTGTGCTGTCTGGTTGGACTGTAGGCTGTATTCGCTCTGGACAATCACGACGAAGATGATTTGCAGAACCACAAGTGTAGCAGCTTTCTCGTTCTCCAATGGGTTTGGGACATCTGGTTGCTATGTGACCCACCTCGTTGCAGTTGAAGCATCTGAGCTGTTGTGATGTAGGAGGTCGTGGCGCTGTGGTTGGTCGTACTGTGCTACTAGTATTTCTTGAATTATTTCGACTGGGGATTGTTGTACTTTGTACTTGTCGTTCTTGTGTACTAATCTCATTCATATTGCTTAACAAATGATTCAGACTCGTAAATTCTTTCATTCTAGTCAACATTTGTAGTTGTGGGTTGTCAAAGCCATCAATCATATAGGAAATCATATCAACTTCTGAGATATTAAGTTTATTGCCCAATAAAATCTTATCCATATAATAAGTTGTAAATTTCTCATTCTTACGCCATTTCCTGTTTTCGAATTTTCTCATTAATGTTACTGTATCTTCTCTTATAGCAAACGTACATATCTTTTCTTCTTTTAACTGTGTTAAATCGTACATAACGTATTCCGGTTTCGAATGATACCATGTTATCTTTTAATTTGGATATCACTGAAAGAAGTATTTTTTCTTCAGATACTTGATATCTATTTGTTACTGTTTCTATTCGGGAAAACCAGCTTTGTACATCTTCATCACTGTTACCGCTGAAGGTTGGGATGAGTGCAGCTAATTCAGTGTTGTTTAAATGTATTTTTTCTTTTGCAATAATCGCTCGTACGGTTGTATTGATGAGATCCTCCATTGACATCTGGACAAGAGGTGCATGAGATGCCTCGTGTACCTGCTCACCTTCTTGCATTTCTTCCTCATCACTTCCCGCCATTTTTCACGTGTTTCTTTGGTTATCTTATTTGTACGTGCTTTTTTCGTATCACTTCGAACCCCACACCTGATTTGTAGTAAATTTTATTCGTATAGGTAGGTGGTCACTTCATACATAAAACTTTACTTGTTTTTAATCTATTTAATCACTTTGCATAACTTCATAAAATAAAATACGTTCTAAGCATCGCGCCATTGCGCCATAAGTATCATACCTAACACATAAGGGTACATACGTGTAACCGACTAGATAACTTCATAAAACCAGTCACAAATTTGAACATAAGTGCGGGAGATTCAAAAATCAAAGCTACATTTTGAAAACTTGTAATTACGGATAGTGTCATCTAGTCTCACTGGTGCAATTATTTACGCTTTTAAATAGTATGGTATATCTTTCATAAGTTTTTTAGATCATTCATGCAATTCTGCATCAAAACTTATTAAACTACCTATCTTATACCCAAAATTCATTGCAGGCGAATACTTGACATGTGACATGTTCTGAAATACAGACCAACAAATCTAGTATTCAAAATTATGTTAGTGTGTACAGGGGCGTTCAAAATTAGTTTTCACATCGATGAAAGTCACTTTTATTAAATGGAACACATTGACGCTGCTGTGTGGTTAGGTTTTAAGCAATTAATGCATGATTTTAATTTTTGTACTTAATTGTACCCAACTACTGACGTGAAATTTAAAATTTCGACATTTATAAATCTTATATTAATTCCTTTTACAGAAAAAAAACTTATTTTACTCGTAAGTATATTAGTAATTGATTTACCAAATTTGAACCATTGCGGATTACTAAAATCTAATTTTTCTAATAGTTCGTAGCGAGATAATTTAATTAAATCAAATAAATCCTTTTACTGCCCTAGTCGTATCTGTGTTACCTTTCCGGCTTCTTTCTGGCTTACAAAAGATATTCCAGTCCCGTCCACCCCTTCTATCCCAGACGACACACAATATCCATTAGATATCTATAAGATAGCCGTATATCCACCGGATGTCCATATCCATGACATACATCCATTAGATGTACAATGGATATCTTTGACGGATATAATATAAACAAAATATCATAGTCTAAAATTGTATACAAATGTTAAAAAATTAAAACATAATGCATCAAGTATGAAAATATATTAATAAGCGCTAAAATGAATTACTTCCTTAATGTCTAATAGATATCCTATAGATATCTATGGATATTCCTATAAACGGAAAATATCGGTCTATAGCAGGATATCCGTTGGATATCCAGTGAATATCTACATGACGGCGCTGCGATCAACACACGTGACGTGACAAGATACCACCTATGCTTACGCAGGCGCATCCGATGGCCCGTTCCGTTCGCCATTTTCATTTTCATTGTTCATTTCGTGTTGATTTCGTTCGTTACAGTGTTGCTTTCTTGTCGTGTTTGGTTCTATTTTTTCATTTTAGACACCCACAAGGAACAGGTACGTGAAAATTATTCTCACTCTGTTTATTTTTATGGCGATAAAAATTGGTGGTGGTGTGGTGTGTATATATGTGCTGTAGGTACAGGTTAGGTTAACGCCAGTAGGTGTAGAAATTTCTAATTTATTTTTTCGGTCGTAAATTGTGGTAAATTATTAAAGTCTTTCTTATTTCTTCTTAATAACCAAACTATTCAGTATACTTTTTATCTGTAACATTTTAATGACATTAGTTAAAATTTTTAAGAAAAATGATGAAAACTGTATTTTTGTTAAATAACAAAATTTAGATATTTATTTATAATTTAGCTTTGCTTTCTGGTGAAATAAATGTTAGAATCATAATTTTTTTTTCATAATATGATTCATATGTGGTGATTAAAATATATCTGAGACATTTTCTTTTATTACAGGAAAATGTCATCACACCGTAAACGAAAATCTATTCTTGATGTTTCTTCAAGACATATGCGTCGTCTTATTAGCAATAATAATGAACCAAAGATTAGAATAAAAAATCAGTTACCCCAAAAAACACAGGAAAATAAGCATAATTTAGGAAGTGATGTTTCAACCCCTAATCCAGACAGAATTGATTTTACTGAAAATTATGCCATTGCATATAGCAGTAGCTACAATAAATCACTATTTTGTCTACCTCAAAATAATTTAAATGTTCTTAATACAACAAACTATTCTAATAATGATGCAGATATGAGTGATTTTATTGAAAATTGTGCCACTGAGTGTAGCAATAGCAACAATAAATCACCATTTTGTGAACTTCATAATGATTTAAATGTTTGTAATACAACAAACCATTCTAATAATTACCTAATAAGTGGAGGTGAAAAATATGAAAAAAATTCGAGTCCGTCATTACTTGGTGACCTTAGAAATTGGGCAATAAAATACAACATCAAACGTAGGGCTGTTTCAGGTTTATTGACAGTTTTGCGTAAACATGAGCACAAAGATGATCTTCCAAAAGACTATCGAACCCTCCTCAAAACCCCTAGGACTACTTTGATAAAATCAGTGCCTCCTGGGAATTGTTACCATTTTGACATCAAATCACAAATTGTACAAGTTTTAAACCTTGAATATAAAACATTTAAGTTTGAAGAAATTCGACTAAAAATTGGGATTGATGGATTACCCATATCAGATTTTAGTTCTAGTCAGTTGTGGCCCATTCTTGGGTGTATTCACCCATCTCCCAGGATTTTTTTAATAGGTGTTTACCATGGGTATTCTAAACCTGAAGATTCAAATCAATTTTTAGAGAGTTTTGTGGAGGACATCAATCAGTTGATTAATGAAGGCTTGGTTTTTGAAGGTAAAAGGTTGAACATTTCAATTTTCTGTATGGTAGCAGATGCGCCAGCTAAGTCTTTCATAACAAAAACTAAAGGTCATACGGGATACTTTAGCTGTACAAAATGTGAGCAAGAGGGAAACTTTATAGAAGGTCGTATGAGTTTTCCTCTAACTTCTTCTCGAAAGCGCACAAAGCAATCATTTGTTGCCCAAGAAAATCCAGAATACCATCTAGGCAATTCAATCCTGCTCACTATTCCACAATTTGATATAGTAAATCAAATACCCTTAGATTACATGCATTTAGTTTGTATAGGAGTTGTGAAAAAGTGATTGCTTTATGGTTAAAAGGTCCTTTAAATGTTAGATTACCGAGTAAAAAAGTTGATGCTATCTCAAAAAGGCTGCTTGATCTAAAGTCATTTATTTCAAAAGAATTTGCCCGAAAACCTCAGGAATTAAATAACTGTAGCAAGTGGAAAGCCACAGAGCTAAGGCAATTCATTATGTATACATGTCCTGTTGTATTGTCTGGCATTTTGCCAAGTAAGATTTACGATCATTTAATAACTTTGCATGTTGCCTTAAGGATATTTTGTACAGAAGACAATACTGATATGGCGCAATTGCAGTATGCCCACGAACTTATAAAACATTTCATAGATTATTTTATTATTATTTATGGAGCTAAATATGTATCCCACAATGTCCATGGTTTAATTCATCTAAAGGATGATGTTGAAAGGTTCGGTCATCTGGACTCATATAGTGCATTCCCATTTGAAAATTTTATGAAACACCTAAAGTCTTTTATAAGCAAGCCTGACCAACCTTTGCAACAAATACATCGAAGGTACATTGAAATGCAGAATTGTACCAATTTTATATATGAAAACTATAATAAACAGGATAATTTGACAGATAATGTATATCATTCAGATGGACCACTGATTGCAAATCTTAGTTTTGGTGAACAGTTAAAAACCACACGAATATCAAAATGGTTTTTCTCAATAAAACAGCCAGATAATTGTTGTATTATAGATGGAAAAGTAGTAAAAATATTCAATATCGCATATAGCAAAAATCTTGAGTGTTATGTCGTGATTGGAAAACAGTATTCAGCTATCAAAGACTTATACCAAAAGCCCTGTCCATCAACATATATTTCATGCTTCTATGTTGAACACTTGTGCAAGGATTTGTCATTCTGGCCTATATCAAAAATAACATCAAAATGTCTTAGTATACCCTATGCTGATGGTTTTGGCATATTTCCACTGCTACACAACTGAAGTATACTGCCACTTGACGCCACAATCAACTATTAGCCTTATAATATTTTTATGTATTTAGTAGATATTTAAAATGGTTGGTATCTAAAATGTTTATAGACTTATACCAAACTCTGCATAATGGGAAAAGCTTGGTGTGTGGTCGAATTTGATGATGGAGTTCAGATTGTGCCACAATTGTGGATAAAAGGAGACAGGTGTTATTGGCCTACATTGAAAAGTTCAAACTCACAAAAACTCTATGAAAAAGCTGTAAGAGAATATCAAGAACCGAATGAGGCTTGGGTCTTATACAGCATTCGTATTTTGGGAGTTTTTGGTAAGTGTTTGTGTTTAACTATAACAACTTTAAACGGTTTTTTTTATTTCTTAGTTTGATATAATTACATAGATTAAAAACAAAATTTTTTCTCCAGTCTCAAAGAAATAGAATGGTTCAAGAATATGTGTAGAATTAATATTTCTATATTGAGGAAATAACTCTTTAAGTAGAGTAGCAAATTTTAGGATAGGAATAAAACATTTAATCTTCCTCTACAAAGTGTATTTAAAAAATGATTTTCACCACTTTGTTTCAAAAATATTCAATTTTCATCATAAGGGTTAACTTAAAAAGTGTGTATAGTGTCAGTCCCAGAAACTCATTTTTTAAATACACTTTGTCGAGGCAAACTGGATATTTTATTTCTTTATTAATATTTTTATGCTTATTAATTGCTTATTCATAAATTTTAATTTTATTATTTTCAGAATCTTATGACTTGGCCTTACCAAAATTAAAATTAGCGGAAATTCAGTCAGATCTGAACAGTGATAATGAAGAGACTCACAGGGAAAGTCGTAAAATCAGAAAAAGGATTCTCCTGTCATCAAGTGATGAAGAAACAGAGACAGATGATGTACACATACACTTCCCAAAGGCCCCAGGAAAAAAAAGATTGACTCATGATACAGTACAAAGTCAAAATCTGGATAATTGTCGAGATAATTGTCTCACTCCAAAAAGTGTTCAGTCATTGTCGATGAGTTCTGCATCCACATCAACCATTAAAGGTGGCATGTTTCAGAAGGAAAGAGATTGTTGTACATGTTGTTGCCAGTTTGATAAAGGTATATTATTAGACAATAATTTATTAGTTCATATTTATTTGCTTTGTAATTCACAATTTGGATTTCATGTGTATATTTCTTAAGTTTAATTGGATATCATTTATTAGGTATGTCCTCAAACCATTTTATTTTAAATTTCAGAATACAAAAGAAGAACTGAAAACGATTTGAAAGAAGTAAAAAATCAACTGAAATTGGTTCTTCAAGTCCTGAGAGAACAGAACAGACCACAACCTATATTAAACAATCATGACGATGAAATATCATCAATTGAGTATTTTAATGAACATTTGCCAGTGAAATCTATTGATGATTTACATGCGTGGGAAACAAAATTAAGTTCAAAAGATGAACAGAAAAAGATGGTTTGTACATTTTTATATTTATTCTATGCTACTCCACTGATCTATGATACCAGTTTTTTGTCATCAATTTATCACTTTTTTAAATTATTTATTCATAAATTTTAACTTTATCTAATAAGTTTATTGAATTCTTCTGTAATTTTGAAAAACATTATCAAATAGCTATAAATAGATTTGTTTCACTTGTATTCAACATGACTATTGTGTTAATCATAATCATTTATTTAGTGTCATAAGCATGAACCAGAATGTAAAATGTTAAGACTTTTATAGTTTCCCAAATAATCACGTCAAAAAAAAATGATTTGCTGGCCAAATAATATGATTCCACAATTATATAATTTTTTCATATCATGTCGTTCAGTATTATCACTCTTAAGATATGGTGTAATCCATATGCAAAACCTATATTATTCGTATGTAATATTTTCATTCTAAAATTATATTGTCAGTAATTTTTAAAATTTTTTAAAAGCTATATATGTATACTGCAAAACCTACTTAGTATACATTAGATGCTATACCGGATGAAAAAAATTCATATTAATTTTTTCAACAAAATAAGAATAGCTACAAAAAGGTATTGTAGCTATTCATATTTTTTATTTTTTGAAAATGTATAAACTACTTAAGTAGTTTATAATTTTAATTATTTTAGGTTGCCTTTCTGGCCAAATTAGGAGGGCGAGATACCAATACAATGGTAAAAAATATATTACGGAAAGTGATGTCTGATTCTATTGCTACCCAGTTTAACTGGGAGGGCAAAAAAGGGAAGAAGATGTTGTCTTCGTTAATCATTGCAGACTGTATTAAAAGTATGTTCACGATTCTTTATTCTAATTCGTTATTTTAATACTATATTTCAATTGTTTTTCTCTTATTACAGAGGCAACTATTCAAACTCCAAATGCCAAAGCCACTACAGAACAAGATATTATAAACTCCATAAAAAATTGGTTGAGACATGCTGCCGCTCGACTGCACAATACTAACACTCAGTAAGTGTCATCTATTAATTTAGAAGAGTTTATACAGTGCCTCCATGTAACACATAAATTCATTATTAACTAAATCAAATATACTATTAAAAATTCCCGAAACAGTTCGATTTTTGATTTTAATTTACTGTTTTTTAAAATAATAATCTAATATACTTACAGTAAATTAAAATAAAAAATCGACCTGTTTCGGGAATTTTAAAGAGTATTGTTTATTTAGCTAATAATGAATTTATGCGTTACTGTATGGACGCATTGTATATTATTTACGTATTTTCAAGTTATATAGGTGGTATAATTGTTTTCTCTTTTCCTTACAGAGATAAAAAGAACCAGGAAAATTTGAAGGAAAAGCAGCCCAATGAAGATACTGATATAATAATAAACTAAATATATAATTATATTTAATAAAAGCATAATAATAATAGCATAGTTATTTTTAATTTTTGTTTAATAAATATGTTTTACATGAAACTAAGATTTTACATTCACGAGATATCTTTTGAAAGCCATGATGATATATCTAATAGATATACTAGAATAGATATCTACTAGATATCCATAGGATAACCTCTATATCCTGGATATATCTAATAGATATACCAGACATGTGGAATAGATATCCATAGGATAACCTCTATATCCTGGATATATCTAATAGATATACCAGACATGTGGAATAGATATCCATAGGATAACCTCTATATCCTGGATATAGGCGGACATTTGGATATCCAAGCAACATCTATAGGAGATCTACCTATATCCAATAGATATACTGGATATCCATGATAGATATCTTTTGGATATCTAATATATATTGTGTGTCGTCTGGGAGTCGTATTATCTGACTTATGTATATCGTTGATTATAAGAATTAATAATGTATTCAAATACTCAATCGATTTGCCTAGAGGTTTTAAAGCTTGTAAGTTGTTATTTATGTTGTTATACAAATTTCGTAAAGCTTTGGGTGACTAGCTAATTTTGGAAAATCTAAAACTGAGCGAACATGTGTTCGTACAATTAATTGACTTTTTTCGTAACTTTCCCGCAATGCTTCCCACGCAATTTTATAATTCGATGCAGAAATAGGAAAAGCTTGAATTGTTTGTAGAACTTCTTTACTCAAACACGTTCTAATTTTTGAATGTCCGTTTTAAAATGAATAAACTGTACAACATGTTGGGTCTCGCCATCTACATATGTTTTGTTTTGTAGGCGAGTCTGGGGTGGCATGCCGTGTACTGTAGAATTCTACATATCGCCTAAAATTGACAAGTTTCGTATGCTGTGTCGAGAATTGTCGACAGGTTTTGTATGCGATACTATCGTCTCTTGGCGAGAATTAAAAAGGTGTCGCTTACATTATAAATTGAATGTTAACTGTCTAATTTGTGAGTGTAGGTTATTTTCGTAATAATAGGAGTACAATATTCAAATTAATATACATATTTTTTTAGTAAATTAATTTCGTAATTATATTGTATTATCCCAGATAGTTTTGTTGCAAGTTAAAAATACCTACTAGCTATTAATTATATTGTTACGATTGTAAAAAATTATAAACATTACATGAATACTTATATATATTTATTTGCTTTCTTTGTTCTATAAACATTATTGAAAATAAATTTGAATTAAATTTGCTCGAGTTTGCTGGCCAGGTTGATTATATTGAATGTTTTGCATAATATTCATGTTTATATCTTCATTTTCAATATTAAATAGAATATTATCCCATTATTATCCTCACGGATTCTCTGTCGTGTGTTTGCATTATGTCTTAGCATATGTTGTAATATGTTCGCCGGCAACTTTATTCGACTTTTTTATATAGATGTATGTACAACCAACTACAAGTTTATAATAACTAATAATATGTATTAAATACGTAAAAACAACAAACTAAGAACAATAACAAATGAAATACTTTATTTAAAAAAGAATGAAAAACAAAATATCCACCGATATACAACCTGCACTAAACAAAATAACTAGAAAAATTGTAATTTTAGAATGATGTTTTTAGTAGTATATAGTTCAAAAGCGAGAGTACGAAGTTTGCCGAATAAAGGCGATAGGTAGTAACGTGCACATAGCATACCGATTTTAGCAACTGTTGCCTAAAAACATCGAAAGCAAGAGTCGCTTCGAAACCAGAGTATACCACGAGTACACGGCATGCCACCCCTGATTCCAACTGTCAGTCAGTCCTATGTCAAAATATATGTCCCCGTTAAATTAGAAATAAAGACTTTTTTGTACTCGCCTATCAAAACCTGTCATTTCACGATTCGATTTGCGTGCGTAAAAAGTCACTTTAAGCACGAGTGCGTAAAAGTAAAGTTGGTACTTACTGGAACTTGATTAATTCAGTGACATTTTAAAATCATAAATCCCTAACCTGAATAATATATGGTCATAAACGATAAAGTATTTAACAATATGTATTATTATTATAGTTCTCGTACAAAAAATATTGTACAAACTTCGTGCGTGAAACATTTCGCGAATTCGTGTCCATAAAGCGCTCGCCTTACGGCTCGCGCTTTAAACTGGTCACTCATTCGCGAAATATGATTTCACGCACTTGGTTCGTAAATAACTATTTTGTACTCGCCTATCAAAACCTGTCATTTCACGATTCGATTTGCGTGCGTAAAAAGTCACTTTAAACACGAGTGCGTAAAAGTAAAGTTGGTATTTCCTGGAACTTAATTAATTTAGTGACATTTTAAAATCATAAATCCCTAACCTTAATAATATATGGTCATAAACGATAACGTATTTAACAATATGTATTATTATTCTAGTTCTCGTACAAAAAATATTGTACAAACTTCGTGGGTGAAACATTTCGCGAATTCGTGTCCATAAAGTGCTCGCCTTCGGCTCGCGCTTTAAACTGGTCACATTTCGCGAATTCGTGTCTGGTCACTCACTCGCGAAATATGATTTCACGCACTTGATTTGTAAATAACTATTGTTCTCCGTATTTCTCGTCCGAGATTTCTTTCACGCTGATGTTAATGGTCCCATGTCGACCAATTCGATCAATCGTTTCCGATATTACGTAATTTTTAAAGATGACTTTTCTCGATTTGTACGCTTGTAGCTTTTCGTTCTGACTGTGGTACGGAGTTTGAGTGTGAGGCAGTGTCGACTCAGTTACGAAAACGCGGAATCGAGTTTCGACCTTCATGCCCTTACATCCCCGAACAAAACGGCGTTGTTGAACAAGCAAACAGGGACGTCGTCGAGCTGGCTCGTTCAATGCTTTCCGTCAGCAAGTTGCCGAAAACATTTTGGGCTCACGCATGTGACCGCGGTATATCTGATTAATCGCACTGGGAAGTCGTGTGTTCCAGGAAAAGCTTCATTTGAATTATGGACCGGCAAGGCTTTCAGTAGCTTTGATTTCTTACGAATCTTTGGATCTGACTGCTATATTAACACTCCAAAGAAATTTTGTTCGAAATTTAAAGATAAGGCAGTGCTCGGAAATCTTGTCGTATACGCCAATGGCTCAATTGCGTCAATTGGCTTCCGTTAAAGCATCGGTTAGTGAAGACGCGTGACGTTGACTTTCGCCCGCAAAAGTTGTGCACAAACAATACCACGATTCTTCTCAATCTTCGACCGCATAATGGGGACTCCTTTAGAGACAAAGACAATCAAAACGGAGAAGTCGTAGGCTGCTCTGAAGATATCAAGGACAGCTACAAGTCAACGAGCAACACTGAAGAAGTGACTATCTCGGATTCGTACAACACAGCTCGCAGTGACGTACAGGAAGAGGAATCACGTGACATTGAAGTTCGACGTTCTACGCGAGCAACCCGACGACCTGCGAGATTCAGTGACTACGAGGTTGATTACAAACCTAGCCGTTTACAGGCAAATAGCGTTGTAGCCTGTTTGACAGAAGCAGCTCAAGAGGATCTCGAGCCAACTAATTTTACCGAAGCTAAGAGCAGTAAATGCTCAGATAGGTGGAGAACTGCAATGAAGGAGGAAATGCAGGCTTTCGAATAAAACGACACGTGGGATTTGGTGAGGCTGTCACCAGGAAGACGTGCTATCGATAATCGTTGGGTTCTTCGAGTAAAGTATAAACCTGACGGTTCGATGGACCGGTATCGCGCTCGATTGGTAGCTCGCGGCGTCTTTCAACATACCGGCGTTGATTATGACGAAACATTTCGTCCAGTAGTCCGTTAGGACACGATTCGGGCCCTAATTGCGACTGCAGCTCGGGAAAAACTCGTACTGCGACAATTTGATGTGAGAACCGCATTTTTATATGGCGACATCGATGCTGAAATCTACATGACTCAACCACAGGGTTTTGACGATGGATGAGGCCGTGCTTGTCACCTCAAGAAATCTTGGTACGGCCTCAAGCAATCGCCACGCTGCTGGAACAACAGGTTTCATTTCTTCATGGAGAAAATTGTACCAGTTTTATTTGTCGATAACGCGAGTGCAATCAAATTAATCAAGAATTGTGAATTTCACAAATGATCTAAACATATAGACGTCCGTTATTATTTTGTTAGAGAACTTTATCAAAAGGGTGAAATTAATGTAGAATACGTTCCTTCAGATGAACAATTAGGGGATATGTTTACAAAACCATTGAGTTCAATTTTGTTTGTAGAACTTCTTTACTCAAAACGTTCTAATGTGATGCATTTTTTGAACGTCGGTGTTAAAATGAATAAACTGTACAACATGTTGGGTCTTGCCATCTATGTTTTGTTTTGTAGGCGAGTCTAATTCCAACTGTCAGTCAGTCCTATGTCAAAATATATGTCCACGTTAAATTAGTAATAAAGACTTTTGTTCTCCGTATTTCTCGTCTGAGTTTTCTTTCCGAACCTTAACCTTCATAGTCGGAAAGTAATTTGTTGTCGTCAATTCGTGTCTTGGAACTATCGCTAAACTCCACCCAGTTATTGTAGTCGCCATTGAAAGTATAGGCATTATGGGTAACTTAACTTGAAGAGGGTTAATAATATTGCTAACTTGCTCAATTTAAAACATGCACATTTTCGTTCGTTTCACTGGTACTATAGTTTGCGAAATCTTATTTATTTCAAATGTTTTTGAATTGCTAAATTTCAGCATGATATTACTCGATATTAGCACAAAGTGCGTGATATGTGGTTTCAAATTCTGCGCGCTCGCTCAACTCGCTATCATCATTTACCTTGCCTAACTCGATATTTGATTGAACTTCATTAAAGGATAATAATGGACTTATTTTGTTTTATCGCAACTTCATTGACTATATTTTTCATTATTTATCTCTTCCAAATTTAGTGTCTTGTAATAATGGCTTTGTAGTGTCAGGTTGGATTTAATTTGACCTCTTTTTCGTTTTTGTTCTTCCCTAGGAGTGTTTGGCTTCTGGGTAAACCATTTAAGCCAGATGCAAAAGTATGGTTGTCGAGCGCCTATTTTTCTTTACTTGGTATGGTTCTTCTGTCACCTAAATTTACATAAATGTCTTGATAACATTTACTTCGGTCTAATTTACGACGTTTATATTAATTCAAGCCACACAGGGTCAAAGCAGTCTACTGTGTTACTATTGGCGGTTATTACTTGATCAGCTTTATTTGATATATAGAAGAGACTGTATACAACCTTTTTGGACGAGGATTCCGGAAACGTTCTTTGATTTAGCAGGATATGTGAATATCAGGGTTTCAAGTTTTAAATATCATGAAGAAAGTTCGTAAGTCCATGATTTCTGTTTTCGTTTAAATTACACAAGATCGGGGATAGATCCATGGGAGACTGCAGTTTAGTAATTCTTCGTATAATTGATCTGATCTTTTGTGTGAAGTATATCCAGAGTATGTGGTTCCCCAATTTTTGGTGTCTATACGGTTCTATCACGGTAATACAAGCTAGGTTGTGCAACGGATTAGTTGTGATTTGGTGTAAAAGTCATTATATACACCACTCTCACACGTACCAGCAACTGTATTTACTACAGGATTTTTTTAACCGGTGACAAATATCCCTACTTTACACTTTTTTTCTGAACCCGTATCAAAACGTTGCAGACACGGCACCGTCACACAGAGCCGCGCCTAGCTTTGAATGCGGCCCTGGGCAAACAGCGCCTTTGCGCCCTCCGCCAATATATGTATATATCTTTTATACAATTATTATGGTATGGCCCCCTATACGAAATAAAACTTAAATAATGAAAATATTGAAAGAAACATTTTTGTTGCAGATGTTTGCTCTATAAATTTTCATAATAATAATAAATAGATAAAAATAATAAAATAATAATAAAATAATAATAATAATAAGAAATCATGTTGGGAAAGTAGATACCTGGCGCCCGTGGACACTGCCCATCCTGCCCTTATGGACGGCGCGGCCCTGCCGTCACATATTACTGCAACGGAACTCATCTTGTAAAATCATGGCTTCATTGTAGGAAGCGGGCTAATTTTATGATAATATTTAGCTTTGACGGTGCAGAAATCATTCCACTTTACTAGAGTTTCTGATTTTCGCTCTACGAGAATATCTTTGATTTGTATTCTGTAGTTTGCATTAATTATTCCAAAGGATGCTGTTTCTCTGGCCAAAATCTATCCGCGATTTCATTACCTCGAATGTCTATGACCGGGAATAAGAAACGAATATCGAATCCGCTACTGCATAGTTCGAAATGTAGCTGTTTGATTTCTAAGATGTAATTATGATACTGAACTGAAACTGCCACTGCTTTAATATTATGCAGAGTACTTTGGGAGTCGGTGAAAATTACAACTTTTTGTATATTGTGATCTCTGACTAGTTTTTACGGCTCTATAAGTTGCTATAGTTTCGGCTAAACAAATGTCCGTTTTATCGGCAATATTTTTTTGTATTTTCTGTTGGTTTTCTTATCCACAAACTCTAATATCCACTTCGTGTGTCGATTTGAATGGATCGGTAAATACCGTAGCAAAAGTTGGCCCTTTCACCTGAATTAATATATCTAAGATTGCATTGATCTGATGCGCGTGAATGTTCTGGAAATTATTAGTTATAGCAATCTGCATATCTACAGAGATAGGTGAGTTTGACAAAAATAGTTGAACGAATAGCATGGTGGGCGTGCATTATATATCAGAAGTCGTTTAAAACCTGATAGTTTCGAACGACGAATTGATTATCAGGGGAGGCTTTGATTTTGACCAAATGTTGAAGTTCACCAGATTCCTAACTTTGTTAACACAAAGTTGACTATTCACATTCATGGCGTTTAGAGTAAGTTTATTTGTCATCTGGGAATACCTCATTTCGAGAGGGAGTTCGGCACTAAAAGCGCTTGAGTTGAAGTACACTTCATTGCTCCTATGCATAGTCTTAGAGATTGATATTGTATTCTATCTAGAATTATTTGTTTTGTTGCCTTCAAAGGATATATAATTGGTCAGGCGTACTCGATATGTGATAGAACAATTGCTTTGTATAAAGTGATTAGTACATATATGAGAGGATGCAATCTCCACCATGTTCTCAATGCACGAATGATATTTAATCCTTTGAAACACTTACTTACTATACATTTAATTTCGTCGCTAAGATTCAATTTCTGGTCCAGGGTGATGCCTAATGCCCGATTTTTCAGTGTCGGTTTAAACCCAATTTTTGGTTTAAGTTCAAGTTCAGAGTTTAAAGTGTATTTCAGTGACAGTTAAACTCTGAACCGAATTAGAAATTGGTTTAAGTTTAAGCCGCACTTCCCATAGAGCTTAAACCTGAATTTCGACATGAATCAAAAATTAACATGTAAATATAACCTCAATATGGGCTATTGTCGGCAGTCATCCTTGTAATAAACTGCAACAGTAGAACATAAGTATTAAATGGGTTTGTTGTTGTTGTTTGTGGTATTTTCCTGTGATAAGGTTTGAGAAATATAGGAATATGACAAAAGAGAATTACTATAAAATTATCTGATATTATGCTAATTAAATATACAAAAAGAGACAGATGAAACTAACAATATAGATAAAAATAGAAAGACTATAGCTTAGAATAATTTTGATTTACCAGTGAATGAATCTGTGCATTGAAAATTCCTGATGCTATAACCTAACAATATACAGTAGTGTGCATAAATAAGTAATAATCACACACATATTTTTCAACAATCGTTTCAATATAGTTTTACTATGTATATCTTTCTATTGAAATACGTATACAAACAAAGGAAAAGTATTGTAGGATTACAGTTTCTTACAATTAAGAATTTATTTGCATTTTATGACAGCACAACCTCTCGCAAGCCCCCGAGGCGTAAAAGAATAGTTATTTACCGATGTTTTGTATTAGTTTATTGTCATATTTTGAGGTGCGCGTTTGCTATAATAGAGTTTAGAGAGCGTTTTAAAAGCATTTTAATAAATTTTTTTAAGTAACTTATTTTGTTTATATTAGGATAGGTGTAGAATAGTTTTCCTCCACGAACAGGGAAGAACTCAGCGTCAAATCGCTGTAGAAGTGGGTTGCTGCAAAGTAGCGTCCATAAGATATTAAAAAAAACTTAGAAACAGGCTCCGTATTGGATAACCCCAGACAAGGACGTCCAAAAAAGGTGACAGCAAGAGAGGACCAATATTTAAGACTCACTTCTTTACGACACCGAACCCGAGGATCAGGATACATATTGAAAATACATATTGATTATGTAATGATACTATTTTCTTTGAAATTAATCTTGAATTACAGTCTATCTCTTGAAAACACCTAGTGATTACTTATTTATGCACACCACTGTATAAAGATAAATATACGGATTATAGGTAATATATTCGCTACAGCTGAAGGGAACACAATAATCAAATATTTTTACATATAAAGTGAATGTGTTAAATTAGTTTTGTTGTTAAATTTTAAACTCAAATTTGGCGCTAAATTATTCGGAATTACGAAATATCTCGCATTTTGATTGCTTCCTACCTTAAAATAAAAAGGTTTGCCAATAATACATCTTTGAAGTTGCTTAATATCAGGCTGACCAACATCGTATTTCAATCTTCAGTTCCAGTTTAACTTAACTGGTTCAATAAAGGGATTGAAAAACGCAAACAAGGGGTTCATGGTTCAAGTTCAAGTTTAGAGCTCAGTTGAACTTTTACTTAAACTCAGACTGAAAAACCGGGCATAAGAAACGTGCTTCTGTTTGATATGGAATATGATTTCCGCCTATAGTGATTCTTCCTATTTCGTATCTCAA
The DNA here is from genome assembly GCA_023690525.1 of Holotrichia oblita. Classification (NCBI taxonomy): domain Eukaryota; kingdom Metazoa; phylum Arthropoda; class Insecta; order Coleoptera; family Scarabaeidae; genus Holotrichia; species Holotrichia oblita. Next base: position 88,424,344 of record CM043017.1, on the reverse strand, counting down.
TTGATTTTTGGTGTAAATGACTGCTTTACATTTACCAGGGGAGATTTCTAAGTCGTGTTCACTCATCCAGAGTTGTAGGGCATCTAGTCCACGGTTTAAGGATTCTATGGCTCTAAATATTCAAACAGATTCGGATTCCTTTTAAATGCTCTAGCTCTAGCGCTTGCCTGGTAGCAGCAATGATGCATGCGGCGTCCCACCACGGAGAAGATGACCTCTGGGATTTCTGATCCTTCTTACATAGTTGCATAATACCAGCTTCTTCAATAAATTCTTTTGATATTTACACACATGTCTTCTTTTACAGAAAAGTTGGAGACCGCCTCTTGAATGTGGAATTTAAACAGTGTACTGTGTTTTCAATTAAGTCCGTTTTCCGGTGTATTTGTTTGGCGGGAGTCTCAAGTAGAGCCCAAGTAGATCAGCAGACCTTTCACCTTTGGATTTTTTTATGGGAAAATCTCAAATATAAAGTGTAAAATGGTAGACAACATTGATGGTCTCAAACAAAAAATACAAAAATGAGGAATATTTCACCTCAAGTTTTACAAAAAGTTAGACAACTGTTTTGCTATAGATTAGGTTATTTCCAACAAGTAAATGGAGAACATTTCGAACATTTAATACATTAAACTGTAATAGTAATTTTAATAAAATTTGTCACAGTGTCATAGTATGAATGCCTTTAATTAATGTAATTAACTACGTTGGTCATAAGTGTTATAGGTTAAACTTCCATTATTCATGTATTTTCTTACTTTTGCGCGGAAGTATGCAATATATGTCAGGGTTACTAATGCTGTACTACAGAATAGAACTAACAACAATATTGGTTGTTATTTAAAAATAATAAGATGTCGATATTTTCTGAATAAAAAGTTTCGAATTTTTAACATCCGGTATTGTTTTGTAAAGTTTACAGTACTGCATTTGATACAACACAGTTTCCTGAAGAATAATCTAACATTTTAAATCTGTACATTCACTAATTTCCTCGAAATGTATAGTTATTTGTAATATCGCAATTGTCTTTTTTTTTAATATGAAATTATTCAATACGTATTAGTTTTAAAGGCAGACAAAATAGATAGAAATTGTTTTGACAATTCAATGCAATAATAAAAATTCGGTAATTCTATTTGAAATAGGGAAGCGTGTACGGATTTCTGGTGTATTCGGAAGACGAAGAATTCTATAATTATAAAGTTAAAAGCACGTAGAACGAAATCAATTAGTTGCAAACTTTCAAATTGCATTTCTTATTACGTTCCTATATTTTTTTAACCGAATGTCGCCAAAACATAAAATCAATGTATAATTATTTAAGTAGAATGCTGCACCAAGATTCCTTATAAAAAATGCCATGTTCAAGTTATAATATGTATGTCGGCATCAGAATCAAATAGTATTTAGAAATTCGCCATTTACGTATTCGTAACTGATTGGGAGTAAAAGTTTAGAAACAATGTTATCATTTTTACTGGAACTTGTGGGGGTAATTTAAATTAAATATTAACAGTATGGAAGAGAACAGTAACGTATTTATTCGTATTTACGTATAATATATGTATTCAAACATTTATTATTATAAATGATGATAATAATGTAATGCTAATAACGCTATTAACTATTCATATAAACCATCATATAAACATATTATCAATTAATATCCTATTATTAATAATATGAGTTATTGAGAGCTGTATACTGCGATTTACCGTTTGTATGTGCAGCATCAATCATTTAGGCTTAGTACTCATAACAACAAATTTGCGAAAAAAAAAGCAAAATTACAAACAACACATAACCACAATTTTTTATCTTTCCATTCTGCTTTAATTTTCTTTTCAACATAGTCACGACCAGATGGCATAACATTTCTTATCGATGTTCGATTTGGTAATGTATAATCGGAATAGTTGCTCCAGAAGGAAACAAATGCTTCTTGGTCTAGTAAAGTGAACGGTAGATTACATAGAATAAAATCAACTATATTAAATGTTAATTGTTCGCTGTATCCTATACCATGGATTTGCAGAACAGTGTTTTATGCTTTTTAGGTGAAGATCACACTTCTATCTGCTGGTATACTTCAAATAATTGCCGCATCTTACATTTAATTCTATCGTCTTCGCATTCTAAATCTGGCATATTCGCTATTTCGTTTTCCAGTTTCCCCGAAACACGCCGTTTCCGAAACATACCTGAATGCTACATTTTTTAAGTATGTGTATACTGACAAGCATTCACAACAACCAGTGGAATAATACTGAACAAGTACCTATGCTTTGATGCGCGAGTTTCCGTGCCACGCACTTCGCCCGTCCACGTTGTTCTCCGTACTGCACTCAAAAGTCTTTGCCGAAACATATATAAATATTTTCAACATTTTCGCTAAAAAATTTAGCGAAATTCGCGTACATGAGAACTTAGCTTTGTATACAATAACCGTCTGTAAAGTAGACAATAAATCAAACACTATTTCTCAGCTGGTTATATGTATATTTGTATCTATTCCCTCTCCCCTCGAGCGATTGCATCCATATACTGTACTAGGGTATATATTTTTGCATTGAGCTGGGTATCTATTTGTGATCTGTGACACGGAATAAAGAGAAATTACAAAAGCCTTAATATTGATGTCATGGGTTTTGTGCGCATGACTGGCAGACGCCATTTCTAAAATATGTCCAAATATTCCTGGAATGTTGTTTACATGTTTAATGTTTGTTTGAAGGTGTTTGGAGGTTAGTTCTTATATCAGCACTCGTAACGTTAAAGCCACTCCGCTTCGCGTCGTGGCTTTAAACTCGTTACTCGTGCTTTAAAAGCTTGATTATGCACCAGTGTCATAATATACTATTCTTAACACAAGAGATTTTCAATTAGATTATTTAGCGTGTATAACATTTCTATACATTTTCAGCAATCAGATTACTAATTTTTTCCAAGAATTTCCTGGATCAGGCTCATTCTAAGATTCTTATAATTCTTCTGATAATTGTCCAACATTCTGGAGCTCACGGTTAACTTTGCTGTCAAATTGATTAGAATTACTGCACACAAGTACATCCTAGGGGTTCTATCCGATGGTGTGGGTTTAAATAAAAGACAGTAGTTTCCTACGTTTTTTTCCGTTTTGAAAGCTGTATTTGCTCTTTTTTATACATGGCCGATCTGTTATATTCTTAAACCAAGAAACAAAATTAATTTCATAAACTTACATTCAAGTTTCTTTAACTGTTGGAAATGTTGCAAATTAATTTGAATTGATTTTGAAATTTACATATGTAAACATGTGTATCAATTCTATAAGAAATTTGTAGACAAAAGATAAGAGATCTTGAAAACCACAAGAGATAGAAAAACAGTTAAACGGAGAAACAGTTGCAGTTTTATGAGCCCGTTTTTAAACTACTTCCGTTTATCAGGAAAAGTCAGAGGGCATTTAGATATTTGTAAAAAACTGAAAATCTCTTATTTTAGATATTCATATACCGAATAATAAACTGTCGATATTTTTATTTAGGTTGTACTTTTCGACTCAACACTCAGTGTTGTTTTTTTTTAATACACATGATAGTTATCTAAGGTATAATAAAATTTATTATTTAACTTTGTTCTCTACAAAAATAAAAGAGAAATAAGAAGATTGTGGGGGCTAGTAGTTCCGTTTCTTCCTGTCAACGAAATTTCAAAATGTTCATTTAAAAAGTTTTGATAATTACTATTATTAATGGTCTTGTTGAAATCACTATATCACTGCGTGAGTTTCTAAATCAAGATTGTATAACATATCTTGGAATTCATTTAACGTAGATTTCATATTCTTTTACATTGGCTTAAAGAAGAAAAATGAGTGATTTAAAAGTTGAATACAGGCAGTATCCCGAAGAATATTTGTGAGAGAATAGTGAGAATGTATGGAGAAAGTTGCCCGCCCTATTTCCAAGTTAAATTTTGGTGTAAGTATTTCCAATGGTCTAGAGAATTCATTCGTGATAACTCAAAATATAGACTTCTAAAAGTATGAACTGAAGATATTATCAACAATGTTGAAGGTTTGTAGTGACTGATTGCGGAGTAAAAATTCTAGTTATTGATAGAGCATTAGGAATATCAAAAACGAATGTTTTTGAAATTCTAAACGAAACTAAGAGAAATTGGCTCTTTTAGCTTAAGATAAAGGCTTATTAAACGTAATTGTAATTGGGGAATAAGTTTAGGTATAGCCCTTCATAAGGGCTTTTCACCGCCCAAGAAGGCAAATGCGCAATTTTCACCGGGAAAGTTGATAGCCAGAGTTTTCTGGTACGCGGAGGAGACCCTTTTAACTGAGTATACGTCAAATGGGAAAGAGTAACGAGAATCGTCTACAAAGACAATAAAAAAATCGAAAACGGCTATATACAAAAAAGCAACCCACAATTTTACTCACAAAATTTCTGCTGCAGGATGCATAAGACACGAATTGCTCAAGCAGTAATCAATGAATGCGGGTTTGAGGAATTACAACATCCACTCTACAGTCCCAACCTCGCCCTCTGTGACTATTATCACTTTCCAAAACTAAAAAAAACAATTAAGAGAGCATTAATTTTTATCGAATGAGGACCAGAAAAACGTTGCGGCGTCGTATTTTGTGGAATTACAAAAAAACAAAAAATCGAAAATGCAGAACATTGAAATAAGTGAGTTAATGTTATTGCTTCTTATCTTATGGTGAAACATAAAATTTTGTTCGTTTTCTAACTCGTTTTTTTTCATACATATGCAGATAACATACACAAAAATTGCTATATTGTGTAAATATAGCAATCTATATCTTATATTAATTTTACTTTAATAGTTTTAGGAGTGTAGAGATTACGAAGTCATCACTCTTTCACCTGCAAACGCTCGAAAAAGTGAATATGTTGCACAATTTAATATTTGCGGATAAACCTTAATCGATAAGTATGTTCGCATAAAACAACAACATAAGATATTAAGTACAAATTATATCTTAAAATAAAATTATTTCATAAATATATTTCGACGGTAACTTTTTTTATGAGGTAACCATATATACATATAAGGTAAAATCATTAAAATTATATTAGTTAACAATCTGTAGGTATTACAACTGTTTGCTCGCATAAAATCTGTCATGTAGTCGTTAGGAGTGTATTTAGTTCAAAGTCTACCAACAATATGTTTGTTTGAATAATGGTATTTACCCGCAAAAATGTACTGAATACGTACCTGCTAAAGGCCTAGGGTGAATATAAACAGATGTAAGTGAATATTTTTCTGCATTATTATAAAATGACTAGAAGAGAAATGAACTATCCTAAAAATTATTTTCACAAACCTCTTCGAAATCTTGCTTTATGTGGTTTGTGGTTATATGAACCGAAAAAAATGCATTATAAAATATTGCATTATCTCTGGTTCATTATACTAGCTACATGTGCGTGCTTCTACCTTCTTACCGAATATACCCACATAATCAAACATTTGCATGAAATGCAAGAAGTTACATTGGCATTATGTTACATATTTTGCCATTCTATGAGTAAGTCTTCGTGTGTGATTTCAAAAGGCATACTTTTCAATACAATACAAATTATTTCATAGTATTTGGAAAAATCGTCATTTTTATTATTAAAAAAGGGAAGATCTCGAAGATGGTAAAACTACTTGAATCAGGTCCTTTTTTGCCCAACGTTGCAAGAGGAGGCCCTGAGGAAATTGATATAATTCGCAGAACAATTCATTTGACTAATGTACAGGTAAGTTTACATTATGACGATAAGTAATGCGATGTATCAGCGAAGTTTTTTAAATACAGTTGAACTTCCGTAACTCGAATTTCGAATCACTCAAAACAAGACTGAGTTATAGAAACATACATATGTATCTGTGTAAATTGCCGAGCTTCTGTGTCAAAATATCGATTTATATGCATATACAGGCTAACAACTTCAACTACGAAAGCCTATTGATAGGAGAGGGCGGTGGGAGTTAAAATAAAACGTATCCATTTTACTATTGCCAACTTTTTATATGACAGGAATGTCAGTGGTTATGTCTAATACTTTACCGAACCATCAAACTATCCTAATGGAATACACAATTAATGAAAAAGTGCAAATTATAATAGTATATTAAGATATGATTAAGATACAAGTTTCATAAGACACGATTTTTGCGCACGCGTTCCAGTTTAGAAAACGAGCCGGTAGGCGAGTTTTCTAAAGAACAAGTGCGCAAAAATGGCTTATGAAACGTGTATCTTATACTATTTTTTCTATTTCGGTTATTAAAAATTTAAAAAAGATTAAAATGAGAGACATGTTTTGTATGACAGGTATTGTTTGACATATAAAATTAGCGTGCGATAAAGTAATAAACAATACTTTATGCAACCAAAACGGGTGTCATAATAGTTATTTACGAACCAAGTGCGTAAAATCATATTTCGCGAATGAGTGATCAGTTTAGACACGAATTTGTACGAGAACTATAATAATAATACATATTGTTAAATACGTTATCGTTTATGACCATATTATTAAGGTTAGGGATTTATGATTTTAAAATGTCACTAAATTAATCAAGTTCCAGGAAGTACCAACTTTACTTTTACGCACTCGTGTCATAGATAATATAATAACTAACGTACTATAGAACGGCAGAAGGTCCCGTGTACTGTCGTCAAAGTTTTTGGTACTCACACATTTCACCAGGTGTCATAATACTAACGTACTATAGATACGGCAGAAGGTCCCGTGTACTGTCGTCAAAGTTTTTGGTACTCACACATTTCACCAGGTGTCGCTGGCATTGCTTTTTGAAATATGAAAAGCGCGAAATTGCGTGTCATTATGACATTATATTGTCATTCTGATTTTGTATGTTGTGTCGCAAGCAATCGCAAGCGTCTTTAAAAACAGTATTAGTAGAATATGGTAATTTTTGTGATATTCTTGGAGAAGATATAATATAAGTTGAAGGATTATGCACTCTACAAAAACTTTTTGAATAAAAAAGAGATAACAACAGGAACAAAAATGACGGTGTATCAAGCAGTATACTTACAAGTCTTAACCTATGGAGCAGAAAATTGGATACTTGATGAAAGACGAACAAAACGACTACAATCCAGTGACGCATTAGACAGATGCTGACAACAAAATCATTAAGAACTGAAGTAGAAGAAAAGAAACTGTAATGGTGGAGACACTTGATCAGAATAAATGAAACTAGACAGGTGAAGCGGGTATGGGAGGTAAGGAAAATCGGGAAAACTTGGAGAGGACGACCCAGAAAAACGTGGGACAGCAGTACGGATGAACTTCTGAAAAAAAGAGGAAAAACATGGAACGAGGCGAAGGCCCTAGCCAGAAACAGTATAGAGTGGCGTGAATTTGGTGAATCTGTGGAACTAAATTAAGAGAACTTTACACCTCGACACCTTCGGGTATAAGAGGTCTTTGATTATGTATGTATGTACGAAGGATTATGTTGGACGTGGTTTAGTTTAAACCTTAAATAGTAGTGTTAAATACCGCTTAAGGATGAAACTATCGTTTCTGTTAAATTGACAACAGCTGACACACTAGTTTTGACATAAAGCAGTGACACTTTATTTTCATATCGCATTATCCCATACAAATTGAAGCAGTACAAGAAATGTTTAATGTCTTCAAGGCGATAACACCAGATACAATATACTTTGCCAAGGAGAGTGCAGTATACAACATTCAATTAATAGGTAAATACAAAATGTGTTATGAAATTCTGTTATGGTTTAGACCTACATTCTAATAGTACCCTTTAGTGGCTTTCCGAGATTGTTAAAACTTGAATATCTTTTGAGATCACTTTTATAAATTACTTAACTTTCTGTTTCGATATTACAGGTATACGTGACATATATGTATTATCCAAATTGAAACTTCACGAGAAGCGATAGGGAATGAAATTTTATTTCGTCGTGTTCCACGAAGATAACATTTTTGTAAAAATATTTTTAATGAAAAAATAGGACAATATTCAGAATCGATATAAAAGCGCTTTGTTTTTTAGTTTAAAAGTTAGAAATTCAATTTTCAATAATAAACAAGCTTTTCGTGACCCAGTATGGTCTGTTTTAAATTTAACACATTTCACTAGATGGCGTAGAAACACGCCAACAAAATTTTATTAGAAGTGTCCAATCTATAGAGAATGATTATCTATGACTCGTGTTTAAAGTGACTTTTTACGCACGCAAATCGAATCGTGAAATGACAGGTTTTGATAAGCGAGTACAAAAAGTGAATTTTATAGCACTGGAATAGAAATAGTATATTATTCAACGAGCGGTAATGTAGGTAATAACTCACGCAGATGAGGTTTGCAGCACGAGGCGATAGCCGAGTGCTGTAATTCATCAAGTGAGTTATTACCATTACCGCGAGTTGAATACTATACTTTATCTACGACTATAACAATTAAAACGAAGGTACAAGTTCCAAGAAAACTTTTTTTGTGTCGCATATTGAAACTGTCAAAATGACATTTCACCTAATTTCAAAAATGAACAAATAACCTTAGTTTTACCAGAAATGGTATTTACCGCAAATTGAATATAATTTATCTACGACTGTAATAATTAAAACGAAGGTGCAGGTTCAGAGATGATTTTTTTATTTATACCAATATTAACAACTAGCAAGACTATCGAAATTTTTGTATTGTCGTATCCGCAATTTGTTTTAACTCAGGGGGTGTACATAATAATTCGTTTTCGTTGTCTGAATTTATCGTTTCTGATAGCAAAATTACTAGAAATTGATTTAAAAGCGCCACAAATTGAAACTGTCAAGTTAAAATTGACAAATGATCTAATTTAGAGTTGACAAATAACGTTACTTCCTTCAAAGATGGTAGTGGACTGTTTCATTTCGACGAATCAGATTGTAGAATTTAGCGTGAGTTATAATAACTCGCTGCTAATCACGCTAATTGTTTATGGGTGCCATTACTGGTTCAAAAGCAACTGAATAATGAATACATTATTTAATAGGAGTAGATAATAGTAATTATATACCAAGGGAGAGAAGACATTTTTCTCAGCCGAGTAGCAGTATTTCCCGAGACGCGAAGCGTCGAGGGAAATAATAGCTAAGAGGCTGAGAAAAATCTTCTCTGCCGTGGTTTATATACTATTTTTTCCACTACTAGCATATTTAACCGCTTTCTCAATAATAATGTAATATAATAAGCCGTTCCGATAAATGTTTAATTTAAGATATCCATAGAAAACATGTTAGTCTGTAAAAACAAATGAATAAACATTTAATGTCAAATTGAGATTTTATTAATGTCTTGTCACAATACCAAAAAAAATGTCAGACAGTAGTTGTACTCCTGCAGAAATCCGCAAGGAAGCAAATCAAATAGAGTATGAAAAATACTGGTACACTGGCTAGCAATAAAATCTCGTATACCTTAATGTCAAGCAAGCTAATTTTTGAAGATTATTTTTCAATGTAAGCTGACTTTAGATTTGACGGATGTGACATTATGCATAGAGGTTGTGGTGACTTATAAAAATAGTGTACTTGTGGAAATGAAACGTCAAATTAGAAATGTCACAAAAGGTGAAATCAATTTCTAGGTAAAACTAGGTGTACGAGATTTTATTGCAAGCCAGTACGTCAGGAATTAACATAACCTGCCATAATTGCGCTATTAATTATTATTTTAATAAGTAGTGTTTACCAAATTACGTATTTCCTACTTTGTTTATTTATGTTAAATGTTAACCTAACCTTTTTTCTTGAATTGCGGATTTCATTCGTAATCATCATAATTGTATTAGTGTCAATTGTTTTTATTATTTACTAGTAGGAGATAATTTTTATTATTGACTACTATGAGAGAAATTCATCTTCTCGGCCCGAAAACATACCAAATAATGACGTCTTCTAACGCTAGTAGTGGAAAATAGTAATTATATACCAAGGGAGAGAAGACATTTTTCTCAGCCGACTAGCATTATTTCCCGAGATGCGAAGCGTCGAGGGAAATAATGGCTAAGAGGCTGAGAAAAATCTTCTCTGCCGTGGTTTATATACTATTTATTCTACTACTAGCATATTTAACCGCTTTCTCAATAATAATGTAATATAATAAGCCGTTCCGATAAATGTTTAATTTAAGATATCCATAGAAAACATGTTAGTCTGTAAAAACAAATGAATAAACATTTAATGTCAAATTGAGATTTTATTCATGTCTTGTCACAATACCAAAAAAAAATGTCAGACAGTAGTTGTACTCCTGCAGAAATCCGCAAGGAAGCAAATCAAATAGAGTATGAAAAATACTGGTACACTGGCTTGCAATAAAATCTCGTACACCTTAATGTCAAGCAAGCTAATTTTTGAAGATTATTTTTCAATGTAAGCTGATTTTAGATTTGACCGATGTGACACTATGCATAGAGGTTGTGGTGACTTATAAAAATAGTGTACTTTTGGAAATGAAACGTCAAATTAGAAATGTCACAAAAGGTGAAATCAATATAGGTAAAACTAGGTGTACGAGATTTTATTGCAAGCCAGTACGTCAGGAATTAACATAACCTGCCATAATTGCGCTATTAATTATTATTTTAATAAGTAGTGTTTACCAAAATTACGTATTTCCTACTTTGTTTATTTATGTTAAATGTTAACCTAACCTTTTTTCTTGAATTGCGGATTTCATTCGTGCATCTATACGACATCTATGGTTTTATATCAAATTATTTCTATTCTATACATTTTGATTGAATAAATCATAATTTTATTATTGTCAATTGTTTTTATTATTTACTAGTAGGAGATAATTTTTATTATTGACTACTAGGAGAGAAATTCATCTTCTCGGCCCGAAAAGATACCAAATAATGACGTTTTCTAACGCTAGTAGTGGAAAAAAGTGGTTTTATAGTTTGCCGTAGTATTTGACATAACCACCGGTATTCCTGTCATACAAACAGTTGACAATACTAAAATGGATATATTTAATTTTACCGCCCCCTTCTCCTATCAATAGGCTTTCGTAGTTCAAGTTGTTATCCTGTATATACATATACAGTGACCGGCAGAAAGTGCGCAGCATATGGGAAAATGGTTTACCTTTGAATATAGCAAAATTATGTTATTGCATCATATCTCGGCATGACTTGAGACCAAAATAGCACTCGTGATTTCTGCCGAAACTCTCATCGTATACGAGGGAGAGTCAAAAATACAAAATTACGCTAAGAGTAAAGTGCCCCCATTTTTAACATTAGACTTTTCTTTATTAACCAATAGTTCTTTGGTTTTAAAAATTAAAGTAAAATATCGAGTTTTATTCACTTTTGATGAAACATTTCAGTTTACTGTTTATTCTGAATTACCCTGTATAAGAAATTGAGCGCGCTCATACAATATGCAAATCTTACTCTCTGTACACATCGTAACAGAAAACCATAAATAATACGTCGCAAAAGTCAGCTACAAAAATAATATAGCTCTTGAAAATAAAAATTCAAGAATGTGAAATAATTTTGCCGCACAGCATATTTTATGTTTTCAGAAGGCAAAAAATTTTATTTAACTGAAATTGTGTGATTCATTTTAACTTAATCATCTTTAAAATTGTAATATTTTTTCATAAAATTAGCAACACTTCTCTTTATTATGTATCTTTACTAGTATTATTATTAAAACCTGAATAAAAAAAGTGTTGCTAATTTTATGAAAAAATATTACAATTTTAAAGATGATTAAGTTAAAATGAATCACACAATTTCAGTTAAATAAAAATTTTTGCCTTCTGAAAACGTAAAATATGCAGTGCAGCAAAATTATTTCACATTCTTGAATTATTATTTTCAAGAGCTATATTATTTTTGTAGCTGACTGTTGCGACGTATTATTTATGGTTTTCTGTTACGATGTCTACAGAGAGTAAGATTTGCGTATTGTATGAGCGCGCTCAATTTCTTCCACAGGGTAATTCAGAATAAACAGTAAACTGAAATTTTTCATCAAAGGTTACCTCTTTACAAAGAGACTGAGACTTCGTATGTGGGCAATTGTCGGCCGATTTTTCCCGTTTTATTTCACATTTTTTTGAGAAATTTGTAAAATTGCAGTTATTAAACTATTTAACAGTTAATAACCTGCTGTTATCGAATCAACATGCATATTTGAGTAATAAACGACGACCACAGTACTCACCCATACAATTGACAGTGTTCTCCATAGCATTAACTCGCACAAACACGTCACTTGCTTAGCATGTGATTTGACTAGAATTTTTGATATGGTAGACCATAGTATTTCTTATACGAATAAATTTTACTTTTATAAAAGTAAAATTTATTGGTATGAGGTCAGAGGGAAGGCTTTGGAATTGTATTTGCAGCAACGATCACACTACACGGTGCGTTGTATGAGTAGCAGTAGTGTCATAGAGCTTTATCATTCTTTGCTTGTCAGTAATTTTATTGGAATACCACAAATATCAATTTTAGGTCGACTTGACGTACTTTTCTATGTGGAGCATATCAATTTTGTTGTAACACGTTTCACCTTCAAATTCTTCAAAATTGTCGTGCTGCTCTCGATTAATGAAAGATAGATATCTTTTTTCTCATAATATCTACATTAATTTAAACTATGACAAAATGACATCAGTGATGTTTCTGTTTGAACATAAAAATAAGGTGAGTTTATTGGTTGAGGATATGAAACTATGAACTGTTGGCGGTTGTAGACTGCTGGATTTAACAACTAAGTAATTCTTCATTAAATTAACAGTCACGCGTGGAGAATCTGGTATACATCTAACTACCCGTACTTTTTTGGCGAACAGAATGTAAAATATCATCTGAAAATATGTAAACAAATTTATTTTATGTGCAAAAATGTAGGGAGGGTTACAGGGTACCTAAAAATAATAATAGCGCAAACCGAATTCTGCTGTATAATTACCGTTTTGGAACGACAGCATGTTTTTCGATTTTTGGAAAAACCAGTCCAGCCCTATATTTTGCTTTTCATAGGTGCTATCCAAAAACAGTTTCGACATCCTTGAGGCAGTTTACCGCCTTACATCCAGTGGTGTAAAGTTTATATTGTTTCTTTTTTGTTTTTCTAATATAACTATCACTTGTGTTTTTTATATGGAACATCCTGTATATTTCCTCAAAAATGAAAAAAAATGTAACACATATAGTATTGAAAAGGAAAAGTTTGACGTTTTGTATATTGTTGATTCTACAAAAATAGTTTTGCAGTCACTTCGGTGCCCAATAATTTGTTGAAATGAACTTTTCGAATGAAAATAAATAAAACTTAATCAAGTGTTTTAATTTCAGAAATGGAGATGCAAATTTACCAACGATAATTAATTCGAGTTTTTATTGTTGTATTGACCGATGTGTAGCATGAGGTACATTGTCCAAGTAGTGTTTATAAATTATTATTTAGTATGCTTATGTACAATAACGCATTTAGGTTTTTATTGAAGAATATCCTATGAATTGATTTTCAATTAAACCACCGTCCTTGCCCCAGTTTTGTGATGGTAGAATGTGGCTTGTTATGGGTCCATGGCTATTAAAGATTCAATCACTATTTATATAAGATTCATCGACCCAAATAACATGCTTTGTGAAAACGGGATACTGGGTTACACCTAGTACCAACTAGTTAGAGGATTGTAACCTACTGTTAAAATCTGTTGGTTATAAATGGTGATTAATTCTTATTTTATAATTTATATATTATCGAAAAGATCCTTGTTATACCATTAGGTGTAAGGATATTGACTAATACATTTCACCATTTTTGTCTGTGTATTTCACTTTAGTCCACTTAAACACGTACACTTTGTGCATCTTGTCCACTATCCTGTATTATGCGCTTCCTTGTATACTAGTGCCCGCCATTCTTTTTTATTCTGTGTGATCATTTTAGCTGTTTGTATCGTGTATCCCTTCTTTGCTAGTACTTTTTCTATTACTTGTTTCCATGTTTCACCTGGCCGTCCTCTTTTCCTCCTTGGTATGGTTCTTGCCTCCCATACCGACTTCACCTGCCTGTTGTCTCCCATCCTATTTAGGTGACCATACCATCTCAGTTGGTTTCGCTCAATTACCGTCAGTACTGATTCGATTCCCAGTTCTTCTCTTACGTCTTGGTTCCTGACTCTATCAGTTCTGTTTATGCCCTTTATTCGTCTCAGATATTTCATTTCGGTGGCCTGGATTCTGCTTTTTTGTTTCTTAGTAAGTACCCATGTTTCTGACCCGAAGGTAAGAACTGGTTGGTAAATAGAGTTAAATACTTTTATTTTGGTTTGCTTAGATACTTCTCTTTTCCCTATAAAGCTTCTTCCTAAACTGCCGTATACGCGCATTGCTGCTTTTATTCTTTCATTTATTTCTATATCTTGTCGTCCATTTACTTCGAATACATTGCCCAAGTATTTAAAATCTTCCACTTGCTCTATTTTGTCGCCGTCTATTTGGATGTTTATATTACGCTTTTCTCTGGATATTACCATTACCTTTGTCTTCTTTGCGTTGACCTTCATATTCCTTTTCCTTACCCAGACAGCACTGTATATTCAGAGAATATTCTGTCAATATCCAAAAAAGAAAATATATATTCGGAATATATGTAGTATATTCTAGGGATATTATTAATCATCGCGAATATTACTGTAATATGCTTTTAATAACATACATAGGATGTTTTATAAAAATATTCTATGAATATACACATAGAATATTATGTTGGATCATATCTTGGGAATATTCTTATAATATTCTTGTTTCTTAAAAGATTTCTAAGATTTTCTCTAATAAATTAGGTATCATATAATTTGTACACGTAGTGGTTTCCATGTGCGTTTAGTATATTATACAGTTTGTACTGAAACAGTCGCTAGGACAGTCCTCAATTTTACGGATTGTTTTGCAATTGTTTCATATTTACATTTTATTAAATTTTACTATTTTACATATAAAAAACTATTTTAACTATTCTATTTTCTTATCATCATCAGACAGCTAATATTGGCTATGAACTTGTCACGATTGCTAATTACATATGGTAAAAAATACAATAACTATAAAAAACAAATTTACCAAACTGTGAAGCATGTGTTCATGATGTGTTTCACACTAGATTCTTTGTTTATCTACATATTTGAATAAATAAATATTTATCCTAATATTGTCTATTACCAATATACTAATCTTTATTGTTTGTAATAAATTATTACATACAGATATCTTTTTTGTGTTTTTAAATTCGAATCTACCGCGCAACATCCTACGACCTGCCAGCTGCCGAGACATATACGAACTATAAACAAAAGTAGAACACAAGGATGTGACAAGGAGTACAAGTGAAGTGATAAGTTATCCAGTTATAAGTTAATCTCTGTTATTATCAAGGTTAGTAATATCTATAGATATGTATAAGTTAAGCAGTAATATGTATACATATAATAAAATGAAACGGCGAAGAGATAGCACTTGGTATAGACACTTTAACAAAGAAATAACAATGCTCTCAATAGCCATCATCGCCATATGCAAAATGACGCTAATAACATTATGCCAGAAAATAATTCAGTTAATTTAAATAACGATGACGAAAGTGTTTTTGTTGTGAGCGGTAATGATGGCGACGGCGATAACAAAAGCAATAATAATATTTCATTGTCAATTTGTTAAAGAAGTTATTGACTTGACAAATAATAGAATAGTTCTGTTTGGAAAGCTATATCCATAAAGTATTAATCTTTTTGTTTGATGCTGTTGCAAAAGCATCAGTTTTATATACTAAAGGACATTCAGGGTGTCATTCTTGCACAAAATGTAACCAAGAAGGAGAGTACATTCAAGATAGGGTGTGCTTTCCAGATTTAAATTTTATTAAACACACTCATATAGGCTTTGTTGAACAGCTCGACCCAAATCATAATGGCAATACATATGTGTTACATATACATACATTTGTGAATTTCGTTTCAACTCAATATCGCTCAGTAGCCGAAAATGTCTAGTTTTGTATATATACCTATAATTATGTTTGTGTATTCCAAATATAAAATTTTTGCAGATTACAAAAATAATAAAGACAACATTCTTACAGGGAAGGTCATCCAGGCGGAGCTGGGAAGAATAACGATGATTGTTTTAATAAATAAAAATTGTGTATACCTATATTTTTATTGTAAAATATTTAAAAATAAATTTTTATATAGTTTTTTCGTATTGCATAAAAACCTGACACAGTTTACAATTTCATATTGTCCCATAAATAATTAATTAAACATGAAAATACTCTGGATTAATCGAAAAAAATTAACGAAAAAGAAATAGATTTTATCTCAAAAATTGACTTTATAAGACGAAGCATATTCTGACAAAAATTTGCTCTCCAAGATATTGCTCTCAGCTCTTTGCTCAGGATAAAGCTCTGATCTGGTAGTAGATCAGAGCTTTTCTGATTGATGAAATTTAGTAGAAAATATTGTACTTTAGGTATAATGAAATCAATGTTCTGATCTATAGTATATAATCCTCCTAAATATCATCAAACGGAAACTTCTTAAAGATAGTGAAAGTAAATAAATCTCCTTTGTAGAATACTCACAATATAACATATGCACGTAAAACTTTGCATGTTTTTTACCTGCAGTGGACACTAGTTGGTTCAG
This sequence comes from Holotrichia oblita, assembly GCA_023690525.1. Taxonomy (NCBI): domain Eukaryota; kingdom Metazoa; phylum Arthropoda; class Insecta; order Coleoptera; family Scarabaeidae; genus Holotrichia; species Holotrichia oblita. Next base: position 88,407,595 of record CM043017.1, on the reverse strand, counting down.
ACTATTATATGTTAGAATACATGTATTACGTCGATAGAGTGAGATGGTAAAAGCTAATCGTTTTTTCTAAGGTGTTTTGCATCGGCATTCAATGTAAACTCAACCGAGAATACCAAGGTAATTGATAGACGCAGTCAACCTACATGGTGTTTATCGCCTCACTTTCTTCACATATATCTACCGATGGTGGTATTCAGTTAGCACATCAGTAAGTGACCAGTACGTACCAATGAGTGAAATACAGCACTGAATGCCTAACCTACCCCGTGGAACAATGCCTACAGTATGGGCAAGTATGGGTATTCAGTACGCTACTTCACTAATCGGTAGGTACCTACCAGTGATTTACCAATGTACTAACTGAACACGACCAATGTAATACGCTCATGCCCAGTTTCTGAAATTTAAACAGCAGTTATCTGTTTGGTATTTGGCAATTTAACAAGGACTGTCTTTGCTAAATCGCCAGGTACCAAACAGATAACTGCTGTTTAACGTTTCAGAAATCGGGCATCAGTCTAGCAAATACAATATTTTGAGCCCAGCTATGGGATATTCTGCGTGTATGGATATTTTCAGAATAATCAGCGAATATTTATAGAATATTAAGAATATTCTAGTTTTATTCCTTAGTGGATATTCTTAACTATATTTTTTTATATATTTCACGTATATTCTAAGAATATATGCAATATTCCAGGAATATTCCAAAGAATATATTCCAAGCTCTTTTCAAATGAATATTCTATGTATAATCTAAAGACATACTGAATATTTCAAAAATATTCTTACGAGTATATTCTATGATTATCTACGATATTCCCATAACGACAGTTCACAGAATATTCCTAAAAGGATGTATATATATACGACATTTTCTAGGAATAATCAATATTCAAAAATGTATATTCATTGAATTTTCCTGGGATATCTATTGCTGTCTGGGTAAGGCATCATTCCATATATTTATGTTGTATTGTAGGTCTTTCTCACTCTTAGCGAACACTGCCAGGTCGTCGGCGAACACACACTCCGTTATTCCAACCTTTCCTAAATTTTTGTAGCCGATTTCCAATTTCTTTGTTGTCAGTGTGGCTTCCTTGATGACTTCATCCATTATAATCAGAAAAAGCGTGGGGCTCAAGATACTCCCCTGCCTGAGGCCCTGTTCGGTTTTAAATTCTTCTGTTTCCATAGTTCCCCTTCTTATCTTATTTCTGCATTGCTTGTACATGCTCTTAATAGCATTTACTAAATGTGTATCCACCTGCCTTTCCTCTAATGCTCTCCACACTTCATGCCTGGGTATTCTGTCGAAAGCCTTTTCCAGATCTATGAAGGCTATATGTGCTTCTAAATTTTGTTCGAGTATTTTCTCTGACACTTGTTTTATTGTAAATATATGGTCCTGTATGCCATATCCTCTACGGAAACCGCTTTGTGATTCAGCTAGTTGTTGTTCGATTTTATTTCTGAGTTTCTCCTCTAGGATGCGTTCGTAAACCTTAGCTACCACACTAAGTAAAGTTATCCCTCGGTAATTTTTACATTCTTTTGTGTCCCCCTTCTTAAATATGGGTACTATAATTCCTACCTCCCATTCCTGTGGTATTTTAGTTTCTTTCCATATCTTATTGAAGAGATCCTGCAACATTTAATTGACTGTTAACAGTGACATTTAATTAATGCCGTCTTCTCCTATGAATTTGATCATTTCCGGTTTAATTTCATCTATACCGGCCGCCTTCCCAATTTTTAGTTGTTGTATGGCTTTAATTACCTCTTCTGCCCTTATTTCTTCGTTTTCTCCCTCTCTTCTACTCCCTTGCTGCGTACTCTCCCTGATGTCGCTATCTGCTAATCCATTAATCTGTCCTTCCACGCCTAACAATTCTCTGAAATATTCTACCCATCTTTCCTTGACCTTTACTTCTTCTCTTATTACTTGTCCATTCCTGTCGTTAATATCAACGGTTGTCCTTTGTTTTTCCTTCCTCAGTGTCTTCAACGTCTTATAGAATAACTTTTGGTTTCCTTTACTGTTTTCTTCCATTCGTTTTCCGAACTCTTCCCAAGTTTTTTGTTTTTCTTGCTTAACTAGGTCTTTTACCTTCTTCCTCTGTTCTTTATAATTGTAGTATGCTTCTCTGGTTTTCTTAGTTAATGATTCTTTCCATAATTTCTTTTAATCTTAACTTCTTCCTTAATTTGCGGTGTCCACCACGCTGTTTGCTTCTGGTTCTTGCGTACTTTGGTTGTGCCGCATGCTCTCCTAGCTGCTTCTAATATTATTCCCTTCACCACCATCCATACTTGCTCTGGATCTCGCTCTTTGATATGCTCCTTTATTTTCCAATACTCTGTGCTAATTTGTTGTTGGTATTGTCTCACTACTTCTGCATCATTCAGTTTATATGCTCGTATTGTCTCGTATTTGCAGTTCGTAACTTTCTCCTGTGGTTCTAAGGTACCTTTGGTTTTTTGTTCGCCCAAAATTTTTGCTACTACCAGATAATGGTCACTGTATAACTCCGCTCCTCTTTTTACTCTAACATCTTTCACTCTATTTCTATATATATTATAATTTATTATAATAATAATAATCATTATTTCAGAAAATATACGTGGTGTTGTAATAATAATATTAATAAAAAAATTAAAATAAACTTTATAGCATGAGCTGTAACTTAGAAAAGTGCCCGAAGGATACCGAAACCGTTTTTCAACAGCACCTAAGATATCTTTTTTATAAGCGAGATATAGGGCTGGGCTGATTTTGTCAAAAATCGGAATGTAGTTCGAAAACGGTAAGAGATAGCGGAACTCGGTTTGCGCCAATATTATTCTTAGGTACCCTGGAACAGTTGCTTCCCATTGTGTCTTTTTTTCTAGCTAAAGATATTTGGAGCAGTCATCGTAGTGATGATGACAACAGGCGTTCTTCCGTATTTGAAGAATGGCAGAACATTCAATGAAATATCACCAAATATAACACAAGTAATAGTGAAATTTCCTTACCCGTCAACTTTACCTTTTGAGGTGGATTATACAGCTAGTCCGTGTTATGAATTAATGTTTACTTTTCAAGTATTCAGTATGAATCTTTACGGATGGTACTTTAGCAACATAGATGCTTTGATTATAGGATTAATGATGCACATTATCGCCCAATTTAAAATACTTGTTAGTGCTATAGAAAATGTTACCAAAAGAGCGGAGAATATGGCTGCTCATGATGTAAGTCTAATCAACATAATTAGATTTAGAATAAGCAGAGACAACCATGTAGATTTATACAAGTTGCTGTAACTACATATGTTTTACAGGGTAATACAAGGCAATGTTTTAGATACAATTCAATACAAATGTCAGCTTATTTTGCACATTATGATTATCCAACCTTTGAAAAGCTTTTATCTAAAGGTTTCTATTAACACAGATGTTAAATTGCAATCAGGAAACGAATCGCCTTCTGGTGTATAAAAAATGGTCATTTATCAAAACAGAATGTGGTAGTAAATTCATAATATTGTCTAAACAAACTGTAGTAAAATATACCTAGTTTCGGAATACCATCCATTTCCATTAAAAAAAAGTTAAGTAGCACCACCTAGCGGTGACATATTTAATTTAAAAACTATGTTGAAATATGTAGGAACGTGTCGCTTCCGAATATTCCCAACAAACTTTTCACGTTTGAAAATATCCGAGATCACGCTGTTCCATATACTGTTGTTTCTGCCTAGCCTATAATATTTCAACTTTTATACTTTCTAATTGTAGAAATCATCAGCGTTGTCGAAAGTTATCAAAAAGATCACTTTTATTAAATATAACATTGACTGCGATAATTTCATTATTATCGAAAGAGTGGAAACATACAGCGAAACGATTATGGCCAATCTGAAAAAATGTATCAATGAATACGCCTACTATCATCAAGAAGTCATTAATTTAGTTGACGATATGGAAAAGAGTCTGAATTTCCTGTTTCTAATACAATTTATTGGTTGTCTCCTTACGATTGTAGTGGGATTATATCAAATTTCTTTAGTAAGTTGAAATTCAAACTGTTAAAATATGTAATAAAAAATGTCTACCATATTACCTGGGTGTGAGAGAAGCTGTAAAGTATGTTATAGTTTTCTAATAGTATTAACTATTTAGTTTAGTGTAGAAAATGATGGTTACACCCGTTACTACTTCTATATTGATGAATCGCAACCTGCGTCGTTTTAAGGCAACCAAATAATCTAAAAGGAGAATACTGAAACAATATACATACTTTGGAAAACGTTACTGGAATATTTATAATTTAGGGATAACGTATTATGAGATTGAAGAACTATTTCTGTAATTGATACAGACCAAGTGAATGGGATACGATCAATGTTATTGAAGTCCAGGCATAGTGACTATTACAAACTAAAAACGAAAACTTCGAGATTAACAAAAATCCAAGTTATCAATTCTTTATTCAAATTATTAGATATTCTTTTTAGGTACCTTTCGGCAGTTCATCGTTTACAAATATGGCGTCATTTTCGTTTGCTATCACATTTGAAGTGTTCATGCACTGCATTTACGGAGATGAAATCTCCTTCTATAGTGCTGAAGTAGGAAAGGCAGCTTACAATTGTGAGTGGATAAAAGCAGATGACCGAATCCGCAAAAACTTACTTCTTATGACGTTACGTTGTCAAAGGAAATGTTTTTTAACATTTGGAAAATTTTCCAAAATTAATCTGGTATTGTTTTTAAGTGTAAGTGTAACTTTACAAACCATACTTTTATACACGAAGTGATCATTTTGAAATATCGTAATTTTGATATGGCAACACTGTGTAATTGGCTCATATTTATTTATTTTGGCGGTTAGGTTTACTATTTACTACTAGGTATTTACCTATTTACATTGTCACAAATGTCAATGAAATAAGATTATTTTAAAATTGCAGAAGTTTCAATGAATTTTTGTAGAAATATAGTGCACTGGAAGCTCGTTGATATCTGCTGTTGCGAAACATAAACATTCACTTATATATCCTCTCATGAGGCAGCGATGCCTCACGATTTATCGTGAGTTCACACGATTTTGTTGCCTCACGATCTCATGATAAGAGACATTTATCCCACAATTTTATTTTATTTGTTTCTGTTGACGAAGTTAAATCAATATTATTTTCAACTAAATCAGAAGCAATTGGTCAGGATAGTATATCGCATAAAATGTTTATACTTTGCTGTCCTTTTATACTTCCAATCAGTACCCATATAATTACTTCGTGTCTCTTCGACAATATCTTCCCTGAATGTTGGAAAATCAGTGTTATTGTGCCAACAGCCAAAAATGGCTTCCCAATGAATTTTGGTGATATACGCCCAATATCGATTTTGCCGGTGATGTCTAAGGTATTAGAAAAGATAGTTGACCAACAAGTACGAATATATTTAGATGCTTTTAGCATCTTACCTAATGAACAATCTGGTTTTCGCTTGGGTTACAGCTGTGCAACAGCAATGGCTCACGTAACTGATGATATTTTCTCTGCTATTGATAGTGGCAAAATTATGGTTCTGGTACTGCTGTACTACAGCAAGGCTTTCGATACCATCAATCACCAGCTGTTGCTATCCATTCTGCATTACGTTGGCTTCAGCCGGGGATCGATAGCCTTTTTTCAGTCCTACATAGTGGGTCGTAGTCAGGTGGTGTCTTTGCGGGGCAACAGTTCATCTTCCAGATGCGTGGTATCTGGTGTGCCTCAAGGGAGTGTATTGGGACCAGTTCTTTATTGTATATATACTTCCGGCATCATAAAGAGTCTACGCTATTGCTCATACCATATGTATGAGGATGATACGCAAGTCTATTTCTCTTTCAATGTGGACGATGTCCGGGATGCAGTTGCGAAAATTAATGCCGATTTACAGTTCCTGACTACAGAATCATCTAGCCATTTTCTAATAATTAACCCTAACAAGTCCTCAGTTATGGTATTTGGCCGGCCTTCTGCTGTATCCAGGATCATGCCTCAGGTGCTGATTGTGGTAAATGACGATGTGTTACCAGTATCTGAGTGTTCGCGAAGTCTTGGACTTTTATTGGACACACGTCTTCGTTTCAAAAAACATGTCTCACGACTTATTAGTACCGCTTTTTATAAATTGAAAGTTCTTTACGGCAGCAGGTACTGCCTAGATCAAGACATGAGGAAGTTGCTTTGTCAATCTTTGGTGCTTTCAGTCTTTAACTTCTGCATCAATGTGTACTATCCTTGCTTGGATTACACTGACAGATTAAGAATCCAGCGAGTGCAGGATGCCTGCTTGCGATTCATCTATGGGTTAAGGCGATATGACCACATTTCACATACCCTCAAATGGGCAAATTGGTTTAGCATGTTCTCCAGAGCCAACTATCTCGCCTCTCTGTTTTATTTCAAAATTATTTATTTCAAAAGACCCAATTACCTATATAGAAAGGTACTTTTCAGGACCGACGTGCACAACATTAACGTTAGGAACAGCGGCCTACTGACGCCTCCCGCCCATCACCTGGAAATTTATAAGAGAAGTTTCTCTTATAACATTGTAAAATTTTATAATGCTGTTCCTCACAATTTTAGATCTCTTGCTCCGTCTGCCTTTGCTCGTGGCCTGAGGGATTACCTTTACAGACTCTGTTAGGCTGACTAGGCGAGTGTGTTGAGCAATTGAGTTCTAGTTTTTTTTTATTACTTTTCATTGCAGGCATTTTGCTAGGCATTTTATTTATTTATATATTTCTCTTTCATTATAAATAGCGTTTGTGACTCGAATTTAGTTAGTAAGGATAGTTTAAGTTTAGGTACTAGAGGCAGAGCAGCTGTGTGCTTCGCATGCAGCTGATCTTGTACCTTTTGATGGCATATTTATTTTATATTCTTATTATTATTTATTTACTCTAACCGATACCTTTTCTTTCTTTTTTTTCTTTTTTGTCATCAATAAACAGCTATTATTATTATTATTATTATAAAAAATTATGAAAATTTAAAAAAGTGTTCGTACGTCAACATGATTTAAACCTAGTTTAGTCTGTGATTTTTTATCATTTTCTACATTGGCGGCATCAAATAACTGCTGCCATCTATGGTTAACACAAAGAAAGTTTCAAGCTTTCTGATTCTTGTCCTGGGGGGTTATTCTCGAAACAGTGGAAAAATAGCACTCCCAGGGAGTAACTTTCACCGCTCACTCCTCGATACTAAAAATGTTGTATTCTCGAACTAACAGGGAATAGTTCCGACTTTCATTCTCTACCTTTACTCCGTAGGAATTGTAGCGCATTGTTGTCAAGTCTTAAGTTAGGAAGAAACCAATAAAAACTCGGGATGTGTTATTGATTTTATAACAGCTGTTCTGTGACGGCTATTTGAATTTAAGATACAAATACGGTTTCTTTAAATTGATTCTTCAAGGCATTTTCAAAAACAAAAATTATGGCAGACAAAAAATCTAAACACGTTACTGCTACGCAAAAGCAACGACTAATAGAATATATAACCAAACATCCCGAAATGAACAGCTCGAAATTGTCGCCATCATTTACCCGTAATAATTGTTGCAAGGTGTGGCTGGAGTTACACTTCTTACTGTGGCTTTATTCATACGAAAATATCGTTTGAACAAATTATCGCTTAGCTGCTCAAATGCATTTACTCTGGGTAGAAACTGCCTTGGCGGGGCTGCAGCAAGATCTTCAGCTTGAACTTTATCTTGAAATATTTGGTCGGCTAGTAATATTTCCTCAGCATCCATCGTATCGCAGTGGTTGTAATTAGTACAATGTACATATATTTTATAATATTCGGGAATAATACCTATTATATTTTTAACGCGCTTCTAATATCGCAAACTATACTAACATGACATAGGTAACTAATAACTATATGCCACAGATCCCCGCAAACCACCGAAATGAGAACGAGCGAAGCCGATTCAATTTCTCTAGCAATTTCTCCTACTAATTTGTTGGAGAAAATACCAGCGAATATTTGGGGAATATTTTCCTACGAAAAAGTGAGAAAGTCAGCTCCAGAATAGGAACTATTGAAATTGTAGGAATTTTTTGACAATTCTCTTGAAATTTCCATTCCCTCAGATTCGAGAATAACCCCCCTGGTGTAGATAATTATACGGTAAGTTTAGCAAGTGCGAAACACAGTCGGGGAAATACTCATCTTCATGAAAAGAGTAATTTCAATGTTCTTTCAAGAAATAGGTATTTCCCCGAATGGTAAGTATAAAAGCTAAGCGTTTGCAATTCCGTCTATCGGCGTATCATTCTTTGATTTGATGGTTTCTCTTACGGTACGATACAATTTGCAAATGAAAAGTTTGGCCTTTTTAAGTTAATTTATATTAATAAAATGTCAGAAAGTGGTGATAGTGACCTAAATTTTTTGCTTCCCGCTGTACGTACATTCAAAAACTATCCAGTTACGATTTCTCACGTTTTTTTTTCCGACGACGCTAACGAATTCAGTTTAACACCATCTGGCATCACTGTCAAGGGGGGTCCCCACTCTTATCCCGTTAGCGGAGAGGAAAGGCCGTGCTGGTGGTGGATGCCGAGTGGATATAAATGAGTGCTATAGTGAGGATATAAGTGACGGTGGACATAAGGGAGCGCGGATATAAACGAGGTTCCAGTATAATTATACCTTATATTTCTATTATGAACCATAATAAATGGTCATATATTCCATTAGTTTTAAGCAGATAAATTTCAAAGTACCTTCCAACAATAACAATATCTCATTTATTAAAAGCCGCATATCATTGAAAAACTAGATCTTATTATTGCAATGTACTATGCCGGAATTTTAAATTGAGAATACTTTCACTGCAACTCGACTCTAACAGATTGATATTTGTAAGCAAAAATGAACCTTCTAGTCGAATCAATAGAAGTATTGAAATACAATAAGTATGTTCGCAGAGTAAACTAAATTAATCAGAAATTGTACGACGCACGCGTAATAAGATGTAAGCGTTCGCACTAAAGAAATACGAGTTCGAAATTAGCAGGTTGTTGTTCGCAGAGTGTCGAAATTGTAGCTGGAAATTGTATTTGGACAGTCGAAAGAGTCGGTAGAAATATCTCCAATTTAGAATTAGCGTCTGCGCACAGAAAAGTTTAGGTCTACCTGTAATACTTCTCTGCATGGCTCCAGTTTTAAAACGAAACGGCGAAACAAAATAGGATAAAATAAAAAATAAATATTACAAATATAGAAGTGAAGTATGCTGCTATAAATATAAGTGAATTGTGCTATTACAAATATAAGTGAAATATTAACAAGTACGGGAAACCCGTTCGCACAACAACAATACGTATTAGTTGACAATTTCGATTTTCTGGCAGCGCATGCGCATTCGGCAAATTCCAATTAAACTGAAATCGCAAGAAGTTCACTCTGCGAACATACCTAAGAATACAATCGAGACGCTTACACAAACAGATTTACGTCGCATCTGTTATCGTATTAGAGTTTAAAATTTTAGTAGGATGTTTTATTAATTGTCTTCACGTTTTCCAATTACATATATCTCCCTTAGGTATATTGTATTATTTGTATGTTTCATAACTGTTACATTTGTAATGGAAAGTATTTATTACTTTTATATACACACATACATACATATGTATATGTATTTAATAACTAGATTAATTGTAATAGATATACGAAACATGTATCAAAACAAACTATAAGGGGAAATTGGAAGGACGAAAAGAAAAGTTATTACTTACTGACAATAATATTGCCGTACCTACTTCAATACGTATAGAGAAAGCGATGAAATGTGTAATAATTATATCCTTACCTGAAAATCAAACGTAGAAAAATTCGTATAGAAAGCAAATCTCAACGTAATGTATTTACATTACATTCTTTGTAATTATTTGTCAATATCAACATACATATGTCGGTATATCTTTAAAGGGTTATTTCTGTAAATACGAGTAAACTGAAAAACTAAAATTTAGTAACGTAATTTCTAGTCTTTATGCTTAGTAATAACTGAAGAAATATATGTATAGAGCTTAATTATTAATTCTTATTAAATTGCAATTAAAGCAGACATATTTTATGGTCATGCAAATTGGTTTGGCAGTTTATTACACAACTAGTTGCAAAATAAATTAAATTTCTGTTATCTCAAACAAAAGTTTATTTATAGCTCCTAAAAAATGTTAAAATCAGTGTGAATCACCAACTATACATACGAAATTTTAAGCATGGTTAGCATGTTCAGCAATTTTTAGTTTCAATAGGCACGTGTTTATTTTTCGATGAGAGTCCCATTATTGTCTACCTTTTATGTATTTCCAAAGCGATGTTCTTATTACTATTGTTCCTAATTATATGCAAAGAATAGGATTTTGTTGAATATTTAGGTAATAATATTTGTTAGCTAGGTATGCAATCGTTACATTCAAAAAGAAACGCAAACTAGACAACGTCATTATGAATATCCTCAACAACGCTTTTTACTCTTTTAAACGCATATAGTTTCTGCTAGCACTATATCTCTGGCATAACTTGTATCCTTACTATATCTTACTTATCTACTAGAAGGTAAAACAAGTATGTATAGGTATAAATAAAACATTATGAGTCGAATATATTAGAGAACTGTTTGCAAAACAATATTTATTAAATATAAAACTCTTTCTTAATACCATAACAGATGCGACGACTATTTGCTTGTGTCAGCGGTTCTTTTGTATTCATCATATTTCAATACCCTATTCATAAATGATACGTTCAATTTCGTTTACAGCTTGGCGAAGTTTTAGAGTCGAGTTGCAGTGAAAATATTCTCAATTTTAAATTCCGCCATGGTACATACATAAAGTATGTGAAAGAACAGAAAATAATGATTTCTAAATTTGTATTATAACACTGTATTAAAATGCTTTTCAAAATTAAAATTTAAATATAAATACACCAGAAAATTCAATGATTTTCGATTTGAAATGACCTAAATTACTTATACACCTTTCATTAAGGGCCATATTTTCAACAGCAACGAGTTTGAAAGCATATCTATTTTACAAATTCAGTATTATATTTGTTGATTCTCATCTCCTACTGTAGAGTTTTTTCTTACTTTTTAGTTATTCTAAAGACAGATTTTAGTTCCGAAGAAACGCGTTACAAACACAGTTAAATCTCAAAGCAAATTTTTCATTGTCTTTATTGCTTGTTCTTTACTAAACATACGAAATAAATTTCCATTGCCTTCATCGTTTTATTTAAAACCATAGCAAACCGATAATAATTTATTATAAGTCAACATTAAAGAAACGTTATAAAATCAACTACCCAAGACGTGGTGTTCGCACACTTAATGCCTCTTCCTACCAGCAGGTCATATTGACGTTAGTTACCAAGAAGAAGTATGCAACGCTATTGTAGGATGTACTAAAGCGCACTCCTTGCGTTCCGTTCTCATGCAGCAACATCCCCCCGATCGAGACTATGCTCCCTGCTGTTTCTCCATTTTTCAATAGTCTTACGATGGCTGTTAAATACTAAATGATATCGAAGGCTTCCACGGTCCGAGTCTCTGTTATGAGAGCTTCGGAGTTTTGACCGTGTCATAGTAAAGTACATATAGGTATACAATACAAAATAAAATAAAACAAAAATGAAAATTAAAAACAAAAATATATACACAACTTACTCAAACTCGATGTTTCGCCACTAATGCAAGTGGCATCTTCACGAGCAAAACTAGGTGAGGGGCACCAGAAGGTTACGGTAACTGTAACTGACGTCAGTTACAGGACTGGTTTCCAAATACTGGAGAGTGAGTATCCAATATCACGATTGAAATTTTGGGGATGCCACATGGTAAAAACACTCTATCTACTTTCTTGGATTTCCACAATAGCCAACACACCGACATCAAATTCATCATGGAGATTGAGACAAACGGTTCCCTACTTTTCCTTGATGTATTAGTTACTCGTCTACCAAATGGTCGTTAGGTCACTCCGTGTACAGGAAACCCACACATACCGATCGATGTCTTCATGCCAGCTCACATAATCACCCAGCTCAAAAGCAATCAGTAATCGGCTCTCTAGTACATCGCGCCATCTCAATTTCCCACCCCAACAACGTCGATAAAGAATTGAAACATGTAAAAACTGCTCTTCTACAGAATGGCTATAGCTCCAGCAACATACAAAGGGTCATAAATAGGTACATTCATCCAGGATCTCCTACGGTAACACCAGAATCTAGTAATCAACTAAGTACCATCGTTCTCCTCTACATCCATGGCGTTACAGATCACATCGGTAGAATTCTTCGGAAACAAAACATCCAACCCATCTTTAAACCTCAAAGTCTCATCGCTATTTTCCACGACAGGTAAGGCGAGCTATTGAGATCTAGAGACATCCCCAAAATCTCAGTCGTGATATTGGATACCCACTCTCCAATATTTGGAAATTCATCCTTTCTGCTTCTTCAACCCGTGCTCACTGTTCCGCATCGTTACTTCGTGCTCAGCGTTCCGTTTCCATGCACAGTTGTATATATACTTCCGCACGTCCACCTTCTCCTTGTGAGAAGGTTTTTGCCTCTGGCGTGATTGACACGTCGAGTTACCGTAACCTTCTGGCGCCCCTCACCTAGTTTTGCTCCTGAAGAAGCCACTTACATTAGTGGCGAAACGTCGAGTTTGAGTAAGTTGTATATCAATGGTTGTATACATATACATATATGTATGTTTGTTTTTAATTTTCGTTTTTGTTTTATAGTTATGTACTTTACTATGACGTGGTCAAAACCTGTTAAATACTGCTTAGCGATCACTCTATATGGCGCGAAATCGGAAGAACAAATCCGCTGAATTTCTGATTTCTGTCGAATTCGCTCAGGTAGTGCTGTTGACTCTCGATGCGCACATACGATTGTGAAAGTACACTAATATCTGCCGATTCTAACAATACACTATTGCTACCTCTTCGATAGTAGTGACTGCTACGGCATACAAAATATAAACAATGACAAATGCAGAATTAGTTGATTTCAGTTATATGTTGGTATAATTATTCTACACTAAAGATTATGTTCTTATTTCCGCGGGTTTGAAGCAAGATGCGCTTCTAAATAAATATCTCAAAATTTCTAGTTGAAAGAATCTAGTAATGAGTCTAATGAGTTTCTCGATTTATGAAAATAAATTACACGTTAACAACATGCTTAAAATAATGCTTTAAGATCACAAAGAAAAAGCTTAATTTGCAAGTTTTTATAAGTAGTCTTAAATTAAAAAAAAAACTATACATACATACCATCTTTGGCAATTTAAATGCGATTTTTTTTATCGGGGAATGTTGATTTTGTAAATAAAGGCTTTGCTTTAAAGTGAATTTAATTACTCTAAAGAAGTTCATCAAAGCAGTACTCTCTTTTAGAGAAATTAAATTTGCTTCAAAGTATAGCCTTTATTTAGTAAATGGAAATTCCTCGCTGAAAAATTCGCATTTAATTTGCCAAAGATGGTACATGGTACCTACATACATAAGCGAACAAGCTCATAACTTGCGTAAGAAGAAACAAAATCGACGTCTCCGAACGACTTTTAATTAATAATCCATTTAATAATGGAGTTATTCATTTTGCTTTGAACTTTACTTTCACAATGTATAAAAATATCATTGGCGTCAAAAAGAAAAAGATCCGCTAGCGATGGAATAGTCATACCATTTGTAGCTAATGAGTAGTCTTTATAAAACATTCTACATATGTATACAATAGAAAATTATAAGAATTCAAATTTCAAATATACAACATTTGAAATACATTATTTATATCTAATAATTTTAATTATAACTAAATGAATACGTTCGACACTAAATCAGTCTTCTAAAAAATCGAAATGGAGCACACTTTTATTTGCTAATTTATTATTCTATAAAGAAATTAATAAATCGTCCTGTAACTACTTTAATTTTATTTAATAGTAAATACCATACTATATAAACTGTACCTTTTCTACATTTAGTTAGAACTAGATAATTAATATAATAATAATAATTATATATCGCAATTTTGGTGGAGGTGCTAGAAAAATATATTTCTGCTTTATCGTGTTTTTGGAAGGATGAACACACATGAATTTGCTTCCTACTACTTTTTGATTATTATTTATATGATATATTCAACATATAGACAAAGAATAATTAAGAAGCATTATTTTTCAGATTATGCGTGGAGCCTTTTCATATTTTACTTTTCTACAAAAAATGAATGAGGAGTTAAATATGTAAACCAATTATTTACATTCTTTACTGCACCTACATATTTAATACAATACAATGCCATATTATTTCGCAAGCAAATGTGATATTGTGCGCTTTTATGTTACTAACTAGAAAATATATGAAATACTCAAACGAAATTGTCTTTTTAATTTACAGTTTTCTGTGACTGCAACTTATACGATCAAATAGATTTTTCTTGCATATTTTACCAATCTAGATAGGAAAGTTTGCTTCAATCAATTTCCTTCGTTTGAAAAATAATTACTACTTCGGAACTCTTAAAAGTTTTCATTATAAATTATTTTGCAATCTTTTCAGTTATATGAATGCAATTTTTCAAAGCATGCACTACATTTGAAATCCAAGTTATAAGTTAAAACGACATGGTTTCAAAGAGTTACTTTAAAGTGCAAATATTTTGCTTCAAAATGATGGGAATTCTTATGGAAGATATCGACTGGAATCGTTTTACCTCCAGAGCCTATGCTATATACTCTTTTTTACTTTTGAGTTGCTTTATTTATCTGTTCATTATTACTGAAGCAATAGATCTTATTCTCAAATGGGGAGATCTTGATAATATGACGTTTAACTTGTGTTATTTAGTTACACATTTCGCAGGTAAGTTTCTTTACATATTATTATAAAAGTCTAAGAAAGTGCTGTTATGTTGTTACTTATAAGATTTATTTTTATGATTTCTTTTTGTGATATTATCTGCAAACTAAATTATTAAAAATATACTGTAATTATTAATTTAAAAAAACTGAAGAATATGTATAATTGCGGAATTAAAAGTCTTTAACGTCTTTTGCCTATTAAAAGTATAATGTTACGAGACCGCGTTGTAATTGGCATTAAAGATCAAAAACTAACGAAACAGTTTTTACGTGAAGACCTAGAAAAAATTACGCTAGAACATATTCTGAATACTTGTAAAATAACGGATAAAAATAAACTATTTGGGGATGAGAATGCACTAAAATTAATTACAGGTCAGATTAGACAATAAATTGATATTTTGTCACTGAAAACACAAGCTCAAACTCAATCACAAGGATGTTCAGCTATGTAGTTCGTTTGTATGTACGTATACATACATACATATATGTTGTTATGCAAAAGAACAAGCAACTTAGGACAGTTCTCAAAGTAGCTGTCGGTAATGAAGAAAATTCGTCAAACGAATCAAAATTCCACTGATTTTGAAGACTTGGCATGTATACATGAAATTTTATTGTGGAACGCTAGAAATTTAATAGTGTTCGAACTGGGGCTAGGCGAAGTATCGATACATCTTCCAGTATTCGATACCGTTACTGGTATCGATTCTCCAATACCTTGGATAACATTGGTATCCATACCTGGGTATCAATTCCTTGGAATCGATACCTGGGTATCGGTGCCTTGGAATCGATACCTAGGTATCGATACCAACGAACTACGGTATCGTATAAAATCATTTTGAGACAAATATTTATGGAACTAGTTTTCATATATTGACTCAAATATTAATGAATGAGGGTAGGTGTAATTATTCGCGTACAATAACAATAATTGTTATGAAAAAAGCCCAAGCATGATAATATTGTACATTTGATACCGTAGATATGTTATTGAATATAATTATTGAAATTAACCTGAAAAAATCTATAGCTACAAATCAGTCCTAGGTGTCGATATCAAGGTATCGATTCAAGGAATCAATTCGAGGTATCGATTCAAGGAATCTATTTGAAGTATCGATATCAAGGTATCGGTTCCCAAGTATCGATACCTGTCGATACTTAACCGATTTCACACTGATTCGATACATCAGTAAGTATCGATACCTCTAGATTGGTATCGATACCCGATACCGGTCGGTATCGCCCAGCGCTAGTTAGAACGAACCAGAATTTAAATTTACTAATAAATGGTCAAATATGCAGGAGAAGCTACTGCAAACTATTATTTGACAGATTGGATGCGCGTAAAATTAAGAAAGCTGTTAACTCCGTTTTGACAAATGAAAAATGCACTACTAGAATATTTTGCTGTCAACTATGGTTTCCATTAAATAAATTTTTGTTCTTAATTCAAAATTTCCAATCAAGATTAAAATTCTAGTAAGATGTTGTTATTCGACATAAAATTATCTAAGAACTGTATTAATTATACATTTTTTTAACTTTACAAATAAACAACTTACAACACGGAAGAGATTTTGGTAAATTTGAATTTTTTACAAATATCTAGTAAGCCATCAATTTCCTTAAATGAACAAAAGCATATCTGCATTAGTCTTGCAAAGATGCAAATTTTTACCCATTTAAGCAAATGGTTTTCAAGATCCCTTTTTTCATTTTTAATGTGTCTCCGGATGGAGCGGACGATAGAAAATTAGCTGATATTAGGAAAAAGTCCTTGATCTGAAATTTATTTTTTAAATCAAGTAAGCTTATATACAGTTGAGGGAAACTATTTTCATTTGAAGTAATACCTTATCCATCTAGAAAAAAATCTAATATGGTCACAGCATTCTAGGTTCGAAAACAAAAAAGTCTAAATATTGGTAACTATGGAAACCAATTTTGACGGAATGCATGTTTAATATTTTATAAAGAAAACCCAAAAATGCAATTGTATACAGAGTGTTCCAATTCTAAAAATACCAAATTGGATAGAATTTCCTGCAAAATCGTTAGAAAGTTTGATATAAATCTCTTTTACTTTTTCTCAATATCTTTGGCAGGAAATTAAGTAAAACGTTATGCATTTATGAAAGTAAAATAGTTCTTGTCTTATTAAAATTATTTCAAATTGTTATCAATAAGAATAACAATAATTTATTTGATCATTTTAGGTTTATGCAAAATTGCAGTTATAATGCATCAAAAATCAAAAATCAGAACCTTTTACCAAAGTCTTGAAAGTGGATATTTTTTACCAAACCATGAAAGAGGTGGTAACGAAGAATTTCGTATAATTTCTAGCGCTATATGGCAATCTAATATGCAAACATACGTTTTTTATACATTTGTTACAGTCATTGTTGCAAATAGAGGTTTTTATGCAGGATTTGACAAAGGCTACTTTATACAATTTACTAGCGTTAATGGAAGTGAAACAACAAACAAACATTATAAAGTTATGCCATATACAACATGGATTCCGTTTGATACTAATGTAAGTCCGTATTATGAAATTGCGTTTGCTTATCAAATCGTAAGTGCCTTAATTTATGGTTTGCTCATTGGTACGTGTGATTCGTTTATTGCTGGATTTATGGTGCATATTAAAGCTCAGCTTTTAATATTGAAGAATAGTTTTGGAAATTATATTTATGCAGCTAAAGTGAAAACACAGGTAAGTACTATTGTTACAGAGAATAATCGAATATACAGTAAGCTCGTAAAGTATCTCTTCCTCGTGCTGCCTTATAATAAAACACTATGAAACAGCAAAATGTTATAACACCGCAAAATCTGGTTGTATCTTTAGTTTCGTACTCTATTTTCATTTCTATTTCTTTCCTCGCATACAGCTTTGGTTGTATCGATTATAGCAAAATAATTAATAAAATTGTGCATATTTCTTTTAATGTTTGGGTATGAGGGGTGGAAAACTCATTGTCCCATTGGAAATGCCAGTTCCAACGAATAAGTATTAGAGCTGCAAATGTTTTTATTTGGATGTTTATTATATTATATAAGCCTTATTATTAAATAAATTATATACAAAAGTGTATTATCGTAACACCGAGCTGAATTTGCCTTTCGCTTATTTTCTCAAATATACATAAGACCAAAAGACTTGGCTGTTTTTACCTGTGGACTGTTTCTCCATTGCATACATTGACCGCAAAAAGTAACCACAACGCGTTGTGGTGTATGAAGATCATCCACAACGCAAAATTCGTTTTGTGACATATACAAAAAACGTCCATACGTATTGTGACTAACTAAAAAGGACTATAAAATTTATAGTCATACATTTAATGTATGAAATATGCGTTGTGATAAATAAACAAAGCTCCAGTGCGTTCTGAACACCTACTGAGGCAACCATATGAGGCACAAGATAACGGACGCGATGCAAAGAAGCGTCGATTTTGTGTTAATTTTTGTTGCTCATTTTTGAGTGCGAACATTTGTGCACTAATCATGGCTAGTAAACATACTACACTGTATAATTGTGGGTTGTAAATACAAGTATTGATTGCCTACGTAATGTTACTTCCGAAACAAAAGAAGTTCAGCTTATTAAAAAAATAGTTAATTGACAAAGTAATATCGTCGTCTTAAATGATGTGCTCGTACGAGTGATTCAAATATATCTGTAAAACGAATGAACCATTTGATATTTTAGAGAAAGCGACTAAACGCGGTCTTTTACGAAACCCATTATTTAAAAGGTTTATTGAATCTACTATTACACTGGAACTTCGTCTATATCCGCGGTAGGGAAACGTAAACATTCACTTACATCCGCTCAAGAGGGGTCTCCACTCTTATCCCGTTAGCGGAGAGGAAAGGCCGTGCTACGCGCTGATTGGCTCATGTAAATACGTGCACGATCGGGTGGTAGATGTCGAGCGGATATAAATGAGCGCTATAGTGCGGATATGAATGAGGGTGCATATAAGTGAGCGCGGAGATAAGCGAGGTTCCAATGTACTACACAACTTCTGAAATTTTGAAATTTTCATTTGTAGTTTTGGTTCTATTGTTTTAAAAGATTTTCAACCATTTTTTTGTATTAGGATACTCTATCCCTAAACTTAACTGCCTCTAAGATATTTACAATTTTTTTAATATGTTGCTCTTTCTATATCTTAAAGAAAAATTAATATTTACTTTGAACTACAACTGCAAAAGAAAGCAAATGGTCATACATACTGAAAACTGTCATAACTTGACTTAACTGGAGTCCACGAAATTCTCCCACGTCCAAAAATTTGGATAGGCGAGAGTATTGCGGCAGCCCTATGGTGTAGAGTGGCTGGCGTCATGCGATCGCAGGACCCGAAGAGACCGCAATATGACATTCTTCTGTATATTATTGACGATACGTTTCACTTTCCAATTCTGAAGGTGTAGGCTTCGTATATGTTCTAAGAACGTCTGATGAATGTCTCCTAGGACTCCGATTATTAGCGGAATAAACGTTATTTTATAGCCTGGATAACTGAGACGGAGTTGGAATAGTAAGTCTGTGTATTTGATTTTCTTTTCTAGTTCTTTACCAATTATATTAACCTCGGCCGGGCAAGACATCTCAATAATAAAAAGCTCCTTAGTTGGGTCATGTAGCACTACCATGTCCGGTTTATTTGCAGAGATTCGAGCCGTGGTAGAAAATGGGAAATTCCAAAATATTTTTATCGTAGCGTTGGATATGACGGTTGGAATGTCACTGTGTGCGTATGGTGGGATAGGTTTGAGGTCGAATTCGTACATATGTCTGAAGAAATAATATAGGACTTTAAGGGCTCCGTCATGTCTTGAAATGTAAAGGTTAGGAGCGTATTTTGAACATGCAGAAAGTAGGTGCATAAGTGTCTCGGTGTCCTTTCGGCATGCCCTACAGCGAGCGTCGATGTTCACCATGCCTAGTACGTGCTTCCTGTATGCAAGGCTGGAATAAACCCCGTCCTGGCAGCGGATGATGAACCCCTCTGTCTCTGAATACAGTGAGGGAGATGTGAGAAAGCTAAACGTGAGATTCCGTGACAGTTGTAACTGATCCATGTTTTTATAGAACTGACCATGCATATTTTTTTCCAAATGTTTATTTAAAGTATGCATTTGGACTTTGGTTTTAATTTCTAGTCTAAGGTCCTTCGATGATCGATGCAATAACTCTGACGCGTCTGGTTTTCGGGTGAAGTCGAGCTGAAGACTATAAGTGTTGGCGGCTCTTTCTGCGGCTTTAAACAGGAATGAACTTTTCCCAGTTAACTCGTGTTTCCGGACTAGTGCCAAAAGGGAATCTTGACTGTGATAGATTTTATGAGCAACAGCCATCACAATTCTGTTATGCAAGTCTGTAGTGCTAACGAGACCTCGTCCTCCTAAATTTCTCGGTAGATATAATCGTTGTACTGATGCCGTCGGATGATGAGATCGAGTGTCGGTCATAATTTTCCTGGTTTTTCTGTCAATGTCCTCTAGCTCATCCTGTTTCCATTTTATGGATCCAAAGGAATGCGAGATTATAGGTAAAGCTAAGCAGTTTGTGGCTTTGCATTTATTAATCGCATTTATGTGTGATGACCATACTTTCTTTAACGTCTTATAGTAGCTCTGTTTTAGATTTTGTTTAAAGTCCTGCAATCTATTAATTTCTCATTGTGGGACACCAAGGTATTCATAATTTTCGTTGGGGTTTAAATGCCTAATCGCAGAGCCATCTACTATTTCCAGATCCACATCCTCCCCAGATGTCCTGCCTCTTTTTAGGTGGAGTACTGCGCATTTTTGTAGCCCAAAATTCATGCCAACATCAGTTGAAAATTGGTGAACCGTATTTATTGATTCTTGCAAGTGTTTCTCATTTGCAGCGTATAATTTTAGGTCGTCCACATAGAACAGATGGGTAATTTTGTAATCTCGGTTATTTGGGGGACCAGCTAGGTAACCGGGCAGCTTTCGTAGTAGGATTGATAGTGGGAAGAGAGTGATGCAAAACAGGATAGGACTCAACGAATCTCCTTGGAAAATTACTCTCGAATATGTTACCGGTGGTGTGATGCGAGTAGCTTTCCCTTTGCCCAACAATATCCTGATTTTCCAATTTAGCATCAGCTTTTTTAATGTATTAATGATAAATGGGTGGACGTTCATAGTTTCTAGCAGTATGAGTATAAGCTGGTGTGATGATGAATCAAAAGCCTTCTGGTAATCGATCCAGGCTAGAGAAAGGTTTCTTTTGTATGTTATGGCGTCGTTGGTGACACATGTATCTATGAGTATGTTCTCCTGCACGCCTGCAACTCCACGTTTACACCCTCTCAGTTCCGTAAGGTGAGTCCAGATAGGGTTGATTGTATTTATTATTCTGTCGAGAAGGATGGATGTAAGTATTTTATAAATGGTGTTTAAACATGTAATTGGTCTATAATTCTGAGGGTCCTTTGGGTCGCCTTTTTTGAATATTAGTGTTGTTCGGCCTTCGCTGATTTCAACAGGTGCTTCTTGCTCACCCGTAATGATGCCATTAAAAAGACGCGCTAGGTGTTTATGCGTAACAGTAAATTTTTTCCACCAGAAGGACACCATTAGGTCCAGGTGAGGAGAAATTAGCCTTGGATCTTATAGCATTCTTTATATCGTCGGTTGTTATAGGGGCAAAATGGGATTGATCAGATTTGTGTTTGAGACAATAATCGATGAAAGCTCTGAGACCCACACAGTTTCCATTTAGTGGTGCCTCAGTTTCGTATATACTCCTCCAGTATGCCTCAACGTTATCTTTATTTAGTTGGTGGCTATCATAGGCAAACTTCTCCTGGAACATTAGAGACGGTCTTGTGCGATACATGTCATTTTGGTCTATTCTTTTCTTCGATTCTTTCTCGCGGCTGTTAGTGATAATAATTTGTCTATAGCAAGTTCTTTTAATAGTGTGAGTGTGTTCTTGTTAATATTTCGGTGTCTTCTGCGGATATCATCTGCTATGCGTCTAATTTTGGGTGTAAATTTTTTGCCGGTTTTAAGGTGGTCTATTGCACATGTGATGCTCTCTGCCTCCAAAATAATATTTTTTTCTTTATGTTTTTCTAAGATGGTTTGCATCTTATCTATCGAATCTCTTCGTATTGTCTGTTTATAGTATATAGGCTGTCTTCTTCGAGCGATGAGGGTGTTATCCAGATTATATGCAAAAGTTTCTTCCAGTTCGTCGTTGACTCGGGTGTCCTGGGGGTCTTCATCCTGCGCTGGGGTTTGTTCTTCTTGATTGTCTATTGTTTCGAAACCTCGTTTTTTTAATGCCGCAACCTGGTCTCTGAAATTTTGAGGTGTTAAGTGGCTATATTCAGGTCTTAATTCTGCCCATAAGGTATGCATTCTTTTCATATATCCTCTTAAGTTTGGGTCACTTAAGTTATAGCAGTTATAAAGATCTTTGCATACTTCGTACGTCCATAATGACGGTATGATTATTATTATTATTATTATTTTATTGGATTGTCTGAGAGCTTTAAAAGTTATTTATGTCAACGCTTTCAGTCTGTTATATTGGCGGCCATTCCATCTGTCCCGTCATTCACTTCTCAGGGTGTGCCTCAGGGATCAATTTTGGGGCCGCTTCTGTTTGTCGTTTACACTAGCAATCTTTGTGAATGCGTATCGCAATTCAAATTCCATATGTATGCGGACGACACCCAACTTTTGTATTCGTTTAGTAGCGATGATGCGAAACGGGTGGAGGAAGAATTGAATAGAGACTTGCTATCTCTTGCGTCTATATCTGAAAAATATTCCCTTCACATTAATCCAGAGAACGCTGTGGCGATTTTATTTAGTAAAAAACTACGCGATACCGATTTGAGCCTGTCGTTGGGCGGTGTTCGGATACAGTTTGTTGAGGAAGCTAAAAACCTTGGTTTGGTAGTAGATAAGAAGTTAAGATTTGGTGCACATATCGCGAGGTGTGTTCGAACTGCATATTCTGACTTAAGGGTTATTTACAGAAATAGAGACTTTCTGCCTCGTGAATGAAAATCAAAACTTTGTGATAGTTTGGTTCTGTCACATTTCAATCATTGTGATGTTGTGTACGGGCCTTGCTTGGATGTGGTTACTCATTGTAGGATACAACTTGTTCAGAATTCATGTCCTACGGCCGTTTACACCGTCTCTAGCTAAATCAAGTTAAATTATAATGAAAATTAAATCTTAGTTAAATTAGTTAAATAGGAATTTTTAGTTGCAAGGAGATCTTAACAAATGATTTAAGTATTGATTTACATTTTAATTTTTTGTTAAGATCTCGGTGCAACTAAAATTCCGATTTAACTAAGATTTAATTTAATTATAACTTAGCTTAATTTAACTAGGGATGGTGCAAACGGCCGTTAGACTTATCCATGGCATAAAGAAGTATTAACGTATTTCGTTCACCTTAAAATTGACAAGTTGGTTGAATATGAAAGATCGGAGATACTTGCATTCAGCATGTTTGTTTCATAAAATAGTTACAATGAAGTGCTCAATATACTTATATAGGAAAATAATGTTTCGGTCTGACGTGCATCATATAAACATTAGGAACAGAGGTCTCTTAACACCACCCATCCATAGAACATCCTTTTTCGAACGATGTCTTACTTAAAATATTGTTAAAATTTATAACAACATTCCTAGTGACCGAAAGTTGTTGCTTTCACCTGCTTTTCGACGATCCACAAAGTTGTGTCTGCTTGTGGGATACTTACGTGTAGCTGTGATGTTTGCCGGTTCTAATTCTTGTAGTTATTATACGACTTTTTGTGACGCGCTTGTTTTTTAGTTTTTGTTATTGCTCATGCTCAGTTTCGCTAATGATTTTCTTTTTATTATTGTTATTATATTTAGTTATCATGTTGTTTTATATAAACGGGTCGATGGCCGCAGTGGTTAGGCGGCTGACAATCGTTGTGAGAGGACGATAGGCGCCGGGGTTCAATTCTCTGGAGGGACGGTGACATTTTTTCAGAGAGTTTAATCCCGGATCGACTTGCCATTCGCTGTTGGGAGCAAAGTGGTTAACAGCGCGGCATCATAAAAGGCGATATGATACTGTCACAAAGCCAATTGAACACAACATACACACACAAAACTACACCGCGAGAGTTGTAGTGATAGCCAGACAAGCGATACAGCTTACGGAGTCACTGCAACTAAGCACCCACCACATTAACCAAAAAAAAATACATGTATTTGTAGGTACATAAGTATATACATTTATATATAGCTACAAATAATAATATATGTATCATGTTTGGTTGGGTCGAAAGAAGAAAAGTGCACTTTGCACATTTTTGAACCCCGCCAATTTTCTATACACTTTTTTTTTCTATTTAGTTCTCTTAGATATGTACCTACTTTTCCTTTCATGTGTGTATAGGAATAAGACATTATTATTATTATTTTATTTACGTTTCAAATTAGAATGATGAGCCTCTATGTATATAATCATGTGTTCCTTATCGTCTTCCTTTTTCCAAAGAAACTACACAACTCCCATATTCAATGTATCAGGATGCACAATAAAACATATGTAATAGTAAACAATACTAAATTATACTACGATTTCTTCAGAGAGTTTCATGCTAGAACAGCTTTGGGAAAAAATCGAAATTGCCTGAAAATTCCGCATATTTTACACTCAACAAATTTTGTTGTGTTTCATCAAATAAGGAGAGGGGAGAAGGAGAAACTTTGTTTTGAAGTAACACTTAGATATAACTCCAGTTCTCTTGCATCGAATTTTGCAAACTTAGTGTCGTTGGAAACAGCATTACTCCTCCAATCTAATACTTACAAATTCAAACCAATCTACTAAGTGACGTGCATGTTAGAGGGCGCTGTTTACATTTATTCCGAAATTTGGTTTTTTTATCGAAAATATTAAATGGAAACATGTATTTTTGACCGCAGATTCAAACAACAGGCTAAATTTCTAACAAATCAGCGAAACCCAGGTATAGCTATCATTTACTTACCCGAAGATATCTTCAGAAATGTGCGAATGGTAAGAATTTCTTCTATAAATTTAAATTATTCTGCTTCCCCTGAATGGAATTTAGCAAATTTGCACGTCATTTACTAGATTGGTTCGAATTTGTAAGCATTAGATTGGAGGAGTAATGCTGCTTCCAACGAGACTAAGTTTGCAAAATTTGGTTCAAGAGAACCAGAGTTATAAACGTTCCGTCAAAACAAAGTCTCTCCCTCCCTGCTCCTCCTCCTTATTTGACGAAACGCAAAAAATTTGACCGGTTTAAAATATGTGGAATTTTCATGCAATTCTAATTTTTGTATTTGTGATAGACTTTAAGTTGGTAAATTTTGTATAAAACAAGAATTTAAATTTTTGGTGTTAGCCATTCTTAGTTGGCCACCCGATACAAAGTACGTTTGCCATATACTTGCGTGCAATTGTTATTACCTAGTTATTTTCTTATTCAAAACAAATTATATATTTTTCCTTTCTATCCTTATTAACTGTTTTGTTTTCATCTTTTTCATTCTGCTGTTCTATTCAGAAAATGTGTGAAAATTTGAAAATATTATGTTGCACTCACCGCAAAAAATTCAAATGTTGCATTTGAACATTCTTGTGAAATCCATCTATTTTTCGTGGTTTTTAAAAGGTTCTTTAATTAAAGTCGGTAGCGGTTGGTAAGTATCACTTTTGGAGTCCGAATGTTAGCCGCACATCTGTTACCCATGTAAACCTTGCATAAATGTTCAGTTGATAACCTTTATGCAGCAATTTTGTACTATTAAAGTATTGTTATAAATTTTCAGGTAAAAAATGATTTTGAAAATTTAAGTTTTCTAAAAAATTGCTCGGATAATGGATTGAAAACTAATAAGGATATTAAAAAATTAAATCCAGAAACTCTAATCTACGTTCAACGGTATCTTAGAGATTGTATTATACATCATCAACAAACAATTAAACTGGTAGAAATTGTGGAATCTGAATTCAATTATCTAATGCTGATTCAGTTTTTGGGTAGTTTACTCTTATTGTGCCTCTCACTGTTTCAGCTTTCCATAGTAAGTGAAAATAATGTTCTGAATTACATGGAATATTAATTTATGACTGTTTTCAACTTTCAGAATGATATAAGATCTACTCGATTCTTCAGTATGATATGTTTCGCTGGTTTGATGCTATTTCAACTACTGATTTTTTGTTGGAATGGAAACGAAGTTCTTGTAGAAAGTTTAGAAATTGCTTTTGCGGCATATGGTTCTGATTGGTTTCTTTGCGACTTAGCAACTCAAAAAGCTTTAGTGTTGGTAATTCAAAAAGCACAACGAGCTTTACAACTAAGTGCTGGTAAATTTGCATATTTAACACTGGAAACTTACATGAACGTACGTATACACGAGCTTTATATATGTTTATATGTTACAGTAAAAGTATAAACTACAGTTACTGTATCGCATTTTAGTTAAAGTGCTAACTATGCAGAATGATGTTTACTAATACTAGTAAAAGTATACATCTACTAGTAAAGGCATACATTTACTGCCATCGCTTAGATAAAGTGTAATACATATTGAGATTGTATTATGTACTATGATTAGTAGTTGAATGTCATTGGCTCCCACCATCAGCACGGCCTACATTTTAGTTGACAATTGACAATGAACCGTTGGACGGGTGAGCAACGCGGCTTCGCAGTGAAAACTTACTATCACAATAATGAGTTTTATTCAAACGCGTCGCGTTTTTCGACGGCATTTCAGTATACTGTGCAACCAGTCTGTACCGTCAGATAACGCGATTAGAACGTGGCTTAATAACCTGGAGGAAACTGAATCGACTACTAAAAAAAGAGATGGGATTAGAAGAACAGTTCGAACCCTATAACAACATCGAAGTTGTTCGACAGACGATGCTAAGAAATCCACGACGACCAGCTGTATGTCATGCTGCACACGTAGAAATAAATGACAGATCGGTAAGAAGGATTATTCACAAAGATCTGCATTTTCACCCGTACAAAATGCAGATGGTACAATCTCAATAACAATGAGCAACGTATTGGTTTTTGCGAGGATATGCTGATGAGGCTCGAAGAAAATGACGATCAAGTGAACAACTTGTGGATGAGCGATGAGGCGCACTTCCACCTATTGATTTTATCAATAAACAAAACAACAAAACAGATATTGGGCGGCTGTAAACCCTCTTTCACTTCATCAAACGCCTCTTAATTCAAAAAAATTACAGTGTGGTGCGCGATGTCTGCAAATGGAATCATCGGCCCCGTATCTTTTCGACAATATGGTTGGAAACACGTTGACTGTTAATTCTCAGCGATACGTTAATAATGATGATAACTTTCTGATGCCACAACTTGCCCGTTTCCCAATAAATTGAAACACGCTTTTCCAGCAAGACGGAGCAACAAGCCACACCGCACGAATTTCAATGGATGCTGTGAAAGCTTTGTTCTCGAGCAACGTCATTTCTCCCAACGGGGTTATCACTTGGCCTCGTCGCTCTCCCGATTTAACGGTTTGCGACTTCGTTTTATGGGCGTACCCAAAAACAAAAGTGTTCCAGGTCAATCTTCACCATCTTCGTCAACATTTGACGAACGTAGCGTTTAAAACATAATTTTTTGTTTATTGCACGCTAAATGGCCATTCTTGTTCTTTATATTTAGATGATCAATTAATAAAAACATTCATTCTTTACGAAATAATTAAAGTTTTTAATCATCCCGTTTCACTGCCGGATCCTGTACATTGAAGTTTACGTGGGTATCTTTGCGAATTAGATATATAAGGGTCTTATTGTGAATTTTGTCCAACAATGCATATTTTTTTAGTCTACCACATCTAGCGTTTAAACCTAAATGTAACGGGGAGTCAACTATAGTAGCGTACCATCTAAGATGTCTTTGAGATCTGTATCCACTCTCATTTCTAATTTGAGATTGATGTTTATTTTGTCAAAATAACATTCAAAATAAATCCTTTACACTACTATGAGCCCCTAAGTAAGTTATAGTAAATTCACTTTACATTTCTCAAAATATTACTAACGACTTTATTTATAAAATTCATTACGAAAGCATAACGCAAGAGGATGAAAATAAAAGTACTGTAAATGATAGTGACTCCTCTTTTAATTTCCAACCTATAACATAGAAGCCAATAAATACAGAATTAACACAAGTTAATTTTATCAGAACGTTTTTTTCGTAATAAAAAGTTGAAGTTTTTAATTAGAGTAACAACATATAGTAATTTCGATATTACAATAATATTTCAGGACCTTATTTTTTCCATTGAAATCTCTGCATCTGTCTACAGCAATATAATTGTAAGGTAAAAACTGTTAAATGTATAACATTAGTAGGAAGTAAATAATTGATTTTAAGGTAGCTTATTGTTCAATTTTTAATCGTGCACTAAAAGGTACTAATCGCTGTTTATTTCAGATTTTACGAGCTTCAGGATCGTACTATATGGTTCTCCGTAAAGTAAATGAATAATTTCTAGTTATCTGAGATATTTATGTGAGAATTCAAGCAGCTTTATATACGTTTATCGTAAATTATATCGCACATTTTCACATCATATACCCGATAGGAAATTATACTTTGTAGTATTGTGCGATAAATGATTAAAACATTAGTTACGCAAACTATATTTTACAGTGTAGATATACACAAGCTAATAATTATATATTTCTGTTGATGTCTGTCTAAACACTATTCTATGTACTACTTATTTATGTGGAATTTTAGATTATTTAAAATTTTTAGATAGTTATTGTTCTTTATGCACACGTATCTATTTTCTTGATCAATTTCATGCAATAAGACATATTCAAAACCTAGAATAGTACCACTGATTAAATCTTTATATACTGTAAATATGTTAGCTTTGCTTGAATAAAGTATTAGAAGTAATTAAGAAGCAGTTGTTACCTTTTTATAGTTTTGTCATATTTTACTTCATCAATTTTGTAAACTGGTATGATTCGGACTATTACAAATGTAATAAGTATAAGCCTCACCTAGCAGAATTATCTTCAATATAGGATTCAGAATATCAAAATTATCAAAGCTACTTCTCGAGATTTTTTTTTTCTCATCTTGCAAGCACTAACTAGTGAGTTAGCTCTAATTCAACTTAGTTGTGCCTCGTAACAGGATACACACAGATACACAATCATTATTTTTTCACGGAAGTAGTGAATTTATATGTAAACAGTATATAAAAGTATTAAAATAAAATTAATTGTAATGGGTAATTCGGTCTGTGATAAAAAGAACAACACTAATTATTCATATGAACCTCAATATTTCGTCAATTTATTTTTGACTTCATCAGTCACACAGTCAAATAGAATGAATTCTATTTGACTCTGTCTTAAATGTAGGTAATATGTATAATTTGTTGCTACTGTTCTGTACCTCCTGATGAAGTGAAAAATAAATTGACGAAATATTGAGGTCCATATGAACAATTAGTGTTGTTCTTTTTATCACAGACCGAATTACCTATTACAATTAATATTACCCTAACGAAGTCCGGTCGATAATTCCATTCGTTTCGTTCGTGTTTATTCCAGAACAATCTTGGATTAATGGCATTCTTTTTTCATTTTCACTGTAAATGTCCTCCAGACTGAAATGAATTCTGTGGTATAACTAGTTCAGCGACTAGATGGTAATAAGTTGCAAACAAGGTAAATCCCAACACAAAATATTGCAGTACTTTTTCTAAAAATATTTTGTGAATAGATAATAATATTATTATAATAGTGTTTATATTACTCCATACAGAATCTGGTTACTTTGGGAGGACGAATTTCTCTTATATAGACAAGTATCGCTGTGATTTGTTGCATATGTATGTGTGTATACAGACTCTAGAACTGTGTGACTTTCTAAGTTACATCTTGAATTCAGTATTGCTAATATTAAAAAGTGAAAAATTTATGGCGAAGATCATTCAGGATTATCAGTTCGAACTATTCAAAGAAGACCTAGTGATGCCAATGTTTTCGGTAAATTGCACGAAAAAAGTTAATCTTGGTTCACAAAAAATGGAAGAAGAGAATTACGTTTGCACGTGAGCATTTAAACTTAACAAACCTAGAACCGAAAAGGATTCTATTTTGAGACAAAACGACAATAAACAGAATAAAATCTAATAGTATATACCGGGTTTTAAAAAAAGGTTGTCGGATATTTTACCCAATTATAGTACTGGTGGAAATAAACAAACAAGTTTTAGTCAACATGGGTCCGCAATTCAACTGTTTTTGACATATAGTCGATTACATATTTTAAAATAAAAAAAATAATTTTTCGGTTTTGAGAATAGTTCCCTCTGTCAAACAACTGATTGTGACTTAAAATTAGTTCTGTCAGACATCTGTCATCAGATTATTTATCATTTGCGTCATTTTTTTTTTGTTCTCAAATTATGCATAAGTACACAAATGCAGAAATGGCCGATATGCATTTTATGTATGGTCGTGCGAATGGTAATGCCACTGAAGCACGGCGTATGTATGCCGAAAAATTTCCAAATCGGTTGTTACCGAGTGATAAGATTTTCTCAAGACTTCATATCCGGCTGGCCGAAACTGGTTCATTTAAAATTAATGGTGGTTCTGGTAAACCTAGATCAGTTTCTTCTCCCGCAGTAGAATTAGATATTTTGAGACGGGTAGAAGACAACCCAAATATTAGCACCCGAAGACTTACCGCAGAACTGAACGTCAGTCATCCTCTCATTTGGAGAATTCTGCGGGAACAGCAGCTCTATCCTTACCACATTCAACGCGTGCAAGTTCTTGCTCCTCTCGATTATGATGCACGTAGAGGTTTTTGTCATTGCGTTTTACGAAAGCTGGCAGAAACTCCTAATTTTGCAGCTCAGATTTTATTTAGTGACGAGGCTGGGTTTACAAGAGACGGAATATTCAATTTTTCATAACAATCATGTCTGGGCAGATGAAAATCCCCATGCTGTTGTTGAACTGCATCACCAAAACCGTTTTTCGCTTAATGTTTGGCTTGCTATTTTTGGAGACTGTTTAATTGGCTCAGTATTTCTCCCTAATCGTTTAACGGGACAAGTATACTTGGATTTTTTAAGAAATGAATTACCCGTTTTGTTGGAAGACGTGCCACTTTTTAACAGATTATATACTATCGTGGCCATATGTATTAGACACCCTGCGTTTTAGAAGATTTTTGCGAATATATTGGAAATAAATTAAAACTACATATATGGCGAAGGTTCTTAACGATAATTTATTGGTAATATCAATATTTTGTGGATCCACCACGTGCCCGTATCACAGCACGGATCCTGCGTGGCAAACTGGAAACCAGATTATGACATAGATCTGGTGAAAGTTTCTCCCATTCTTCCATAATCTTTCTTTTTAAAATTTCTTTGGAGCCACATTTGTATCGACACATCCTTTGCTTCAATATCTTCCACAAATGTTCTATCGGAGACAGGTCCGGGGATTGTGCCGGCCAGTCCAGCACGCGTACGTCATTTTCAGCGAACCATTGTGTTACTTCGCGCGATTTGTGACAGGGCGCGTTGTCTTGCTGGAAATAATATTCCGGATCGTCTCCATCAAATAATTTTAATGCCGAGGGTTCTAAAACTTCATTCAGCATATTGAGATAACGCCGACTATTCATGGTGCCGTCGCACACGAACACCTCTCCAACGCCTGACGCGGCCATAGATCCCCATATCATGACACTGCCTCCACCAAATTTTATGGTTGGTATGAGGTAATCAGGATGATACGCTTCTGTTTTTCTGCGCCGTACGTACTTCGCGTAAGATTGGCCGAAAATCTGCATTTAAAAGCATGAATATTACTTTATTGTTTCGCTTGACTTTTCTTGGATTAAACAACATCAACCTTAATTTCAATATCGGTAAGGTAAAATTCATCATTGTTTATAGCATACCTGTATGTTAGATTCGTCGGACCACATCACCTTAGCCCAATCATCCGACGTCCAGTTTTCGTATCTTTTCGCCCACAGCAAGCGTTTCTTTTTGTGCTCCTGGGTGAGGTGCGGCTTGCGTCGGGGTTTACAGCCCTTTAGGCCTACTTCCGTAAGACGTCTCCTAACTGTACGTGGCGAGACAGCGACACTACACCCCTGCATCCAGTCACCTGCAAGCTGTTGTGACGTTCTTTTACGGTTTTGTAAAGTCATTCTCTGCAACGCTCGATCATCCCTTGCCGTTGTTTTGCGTTTTCGGCCGCTTTTTGTTTTATTTTTATGAGAGCCGGTTTCCCTGTGTCGTACGATCGTAGTTCGAACAGCACACCTCGACCGTTTCATTTGTTTGGCGATCGCGGAGAGCGTCAATCCTTGCGATTGAAGCAGAATTATCTGACCGCGTTCCGCTTCTGTTAATTCGTCTCTCTTAGGCATTATTTAATACTTTATTATATCCCAAGAATATAAAAAAATCACACACAAAATATCGCACTTCTACTACTTTCTAACTGCACTCCGTTATAAACACTCGAAGAATGTGAAAACATAAACAATGCTATTCCTATAATGATACCATCCCCTCCGTAACAATGTCTAACAATGAATCATAAAAGCGTTATTACTAGGGTCTTATAAACCTTTACTACCTGCTCAATTTCTTAAAAATAGTTCGGTTGCAATAATACCGGGGTTTTCCAAGGGTGTCTAATACATATGGCCACGATATATGTGGTTTATGCACGATGGAGCTCCTGCACATTTTTGCATCGTAGTTAGAAATTTCCTAAATCAAGATTACAACGAGAGATCGATAGGACGGGGTGGACCAACTGCATGGCCTCCTAGGTCCCCTGACCTGACACCTCTAGACTTCTATGTTCGGGGGCATCTAAAACAATAAATTAGTGTACGCACGACCTGTAAACAATTTGGAAGAACTCAGGCAACGAATCGTAGGTAAATTGTTGCGAGGAAATTCAAAGGACTCCAGAAATTTTCGAAAGAGTGCGTCGATCTTTCATAAGAAGGTGTGAAGCGTGCTTAGAAATGAACGGTGGACATGTAGAACAATTTCTTTAGTTTTACTTTAAATAACAATTTCTTTAATTTACATTGCGATCAGAATTTCTTTGAAAATTTTTATCCTATTAAAACAATATGCAATCGACTATATGTCAAAAACATTTGAATTGCGGTCCTATGTTGACTAAGACTTTTTTGTTTATTTCCACCAGTACTATAATTGGGTAAAATATCCGACAACCTTTTTTTAACACCCGATGCCCTACATGTCAAGAATTGATTTCCAAATACATAAAATATATCGGGGGCTTAGTTACTGCAAAACGTGACTAGGTCAAAAAATTGCGAAATTGGTATTATGTGACCTATGTGACTAACTGCAAGCGTTGATTGAAGGAATACATAAAGATGCGCAACCTATGACAGTTGACAGAAATTTCAGATCCCATCAAATGGAGATTTGCATTGGATGGGATCTGAAATTTCTGTCAACTGTCATAGGTTGCGCATCTTTATGTATTCCTTCAATCAACGCTGCAAGGTAGTTGGTTGCTGCTAGCAATTGCTAGGCTGCAAAAAATGACCTACTCGAATCAGTGTTACATATGTATAGATGACGCAACTAAACATTTTTTAAATTTATCGAGTCCCAGCGACAATATTATTTCCAGCCAAAGTTGATCAAGTAGTCCTGGTCAGTTTAACACGGTAAAAATTACGGTTAAGCGATATTACAAGTAAAACTGTCTAAGGGTCATATTTATAGTTCGTGCTTGAGATCGTCCCGATGCTTGAGCACGTGATTTTGACACCTTTTTTATATGACATTTACGTGAAAATCGCGTGCTCAAGCATCGGCGAAACAAGCGAGTCGTCAGATTCACTAGAGCTTGAGAAAGAACTTGCAAAAAAGAGCAGTGATAGGAACACAGCTAACGGTAGTAACATTCCTAAAGAATTAGGAAACTTGTCAGAAGTGAAAGGACCTTTAAAACAGAGGACTCGTTAGAAGGCGGCTGACCCAAGTAATTGGAAACGAAATGTAAAGTAAGTCGGGATTAGCGTATAGAACAAGTAGAGGAATTCAATCGCATAAAAGACCCATAAATATTGATTGTACATCGTGTAAATACAAATAGTGTTCAATGAATTTCAATTATGAAATGAGAAACGTTCTATGTTCCGAGTATTGGAAGCTAGAGTATGTTCGCCAGAAAGATTTCATTCTTTCTGTTGTTAACAATGGATATCCTAAGTGCAAACGGGTTCGAACTGGGACAAGAGTTTCAAGAAACAGTAGCCGGATTTATAACTTTCGTAAGGTCGGAGTAAAGACTCGTGTGTGCAAAAAAATCTTTTTATCTCCTTTAGCAACCAGTCATGGAGCAATTGACAGTGCCATATCCGGTGCAAATGATTGTGGCATATTTGCTGCAAGTGATAAACGTTGGCGCAAAGTACCTGGCAACAAAGGAAGACTCAGTACTGCAGAAAATCAACTAAGAGAAATTATCTGGACTTTAACTTGACAATCACTAAGATGCATGCATTGTAAGTAGAAAAATGCGAAGATAGTGTGCTTCATGCATCTCAAATAACTTATAGGTGCATATTTTGCAAAAAATATAATTTAGCCTCCTTGATCTGCAAAAATTTTTAAAACACAAAATCTGAAGACCTAGATGTGGAACATAATGTTCATATTCGCAGAAGAAATGAAGCGAATGAAAAGAAAAACAGGGGATAAGGAGCTAGCAAACAATCAAGATAACTTTGTCACAACTTTTGATCTATAAAGCGTGTTACAGATGCCATGCTCAGATGTAGCTCCAATGTATTACAGTCGTAAACTTTGAGTTTATAACTTAACTATTTATGAAGCTGCTATACCTAACCGGGCTCATTGTTTTGTATGGTCTGAAATAAATGGACAAACGGGTAGTTGTGAAATAGGCACAGCTTTGTTCAAACGGATGGTCGATCTGTCGCGAAACATTAAACAGATCACTTTATTTTCAGACACATGCAGTGGTCAAAATAAGAATCAGTTTATTGCAGCATTATTCATATATGTAATATAGTACACTAGGATAGACATACTGAAACATAATTTTATGGAAAAAGGACATTCCTACATGGCAGTCGATTCAAGGCATAGCGCCATGGAAACTGCAAAAAAAACATACCAGTGTATACAAACGACTGGTTAAATATTTTTGGCATGGCACGTTCCCGAAGAGGACGAAATAAGTTAAGTACACCCTATGCAGTCCATGAGTTACACTACAATGATTTATTAGACTTGAAGAAATTAGCAACAGCTATAATTAAAAACCACACAATCGATCTTAATAGAAACCGCATCAACTGGTTAAAGATTAAAACCATGAGATACGAAAAACAAAAATCTTTATCTATTTTCTTTAAGTATAACTACAGTGATGCCGAGTACAACATACTAGACGTTTCTGGCCGTAGTCGCTCATACGTGAACAGTATCCCAGACGAAATTAGCAAGTTATATTCTCAACCATTTTCGGTTTTCAAACTTAAAAAAGAAGAATATGATGACACTGTGCACAACGTTAGCTATTCCTTTAGAATTTCATGGATGATATCACTCGATTGCAGCAGACGACTCAAAAAAAGACATTGCACCGGAAACCAGCATTCGATTCCGATGCAGACTTTGAATAATTAAAATTTAACTTTTTTTTTGCAAAATAATTAAAGTTCTTTTCTCTAATAGTTTTTTCTCCATTTTTTTAAATTATTTTACTTTATTAGAAAATAGAAGATTGACTAAGACCAAAAATACATTATCTTTTTACAATTAAAATTGACTAAGTCACATTTTTATTCGAATTAGAAACTCACTTTGCGTTAACTATGGATATATGTATACCAAGTTAATATTACAAGTTAGAGACAAAAACTAACAAAAATAGAAAACATTAGGCAAAGTGTGGCGCATAATACATATAATAATCTTATAATATTTTTAAATTGTCCTTCACGTAATTTTTCTTAATATAACTTGGTCACATTTGGCAGTAAGGCCATGATATACATACCTATGACTTAAGTAGTTTCTTACAATTTTTACTTAAAATTGAAGAAAGAATTGAATTATCTAATAATATACAGGTGGTTTCGTTTAAAAAATTTAACTTTGACGTGCCACGACTTTACCACCGACCCTGTATACTTAAAATTATTCTTAGCTAATAAGCATTTAAAAACCCTAAAACTTTTGTATTTAACTTTTTCCGATATCTCGTATATTTTACCCAATAATCGACCGTTTCCATGCACATCAGCGACCCTGTATAAATATTCTTTGCGGTATTTCACTCATCTTACCGGTGACTTACCAATATGCTAACTGAACACGACCAATGTGACTGTAAAGGTGGGTCCACATTTGAACATTTTGCCCCGAACGAACAGAATATAAAAGGCGAATGACCCGAATTTGCCTAGTGTAGACGTTTCTCCGAGCCGAACGGAACGCGCAGAATGTTTTCCGAGTCTTGTCGGTAAAATGGAATTGCTCAAAATAATTAAGTGTTCGCCGAATGATCAGTTTGGATGAGATTTGCGCCAGTTCACGGTGTTCGCCAACTTCCCAGTTGTGTTTTTGTTGATTTAAATATAATTAACATAACATTATTATAATTGTATTGTAAGATGCTATTCGAACGATTCCTATATAATTTTCTTGTCCAGACTTTCCTGGCGTTTGCCGTTTTATTCTTTAATAACTTGAATATCATGATAAAAGCGCTTGCAGACACATCTAAGTTTGCCGTGTCCCTTGTTGCAGTATAAATTTAGGTAGGCATTCTATATTGATATATTAATTTACTATTGCAAACAAAATAAAGTGGCGATGCCAGGAATATAGTAAATAGAACGAACATTTCGAATAAACCGAAGTTTTGCTCGTTGTATTTGTTATTGCGCGCTCGGCTTGTTCTGTTCGATCGGGAAAAATGTTCAAATGTGGAGCCTATTAGTTATTAAACCACAGAGCCTCTTGGCGGTATATAAAACTAAACAGGATAAAAGTCAAACGGGTTTCTGGTAATGGTTCATATATTTTCCGCCGGTCAAATAGAATTGCAAGAATATATTGCATTTAATTTTGGAACATCTGGTATAAATAAATATCTTATATAGACAGTTTACTTTAAAGTGGTCTATAGAATATAATACAAGAAACAAAACCATTAGATTAAAAAGAAAGTATGCGGGAACTAGAGGTTACTAAAATTAAATATGCATATTTTAGATTTAAATAAATTTAAGCATTTACGACGCCTTCCTAAAATTCAGATATTTGAAATTAGTTTAAGGATATTATTATTATTATACTTGATTCGATTAAGTATTAATTTATTGGTATGAAAGACGATGCAAAATAATATTATACTTTAAATGGTCTTACACATCTGAAGACCAGTTCTTGTTATGCTAGGATCTTCTTAGGTCACTGATTTTGTAGAGCCTCA
This sequence comes from Holotrichia oblita, assembly GCA_023690525.1. Classification (NCBI taxonomy): domain Eukaryota; kingdom Metazoa; phylum Arthropoda; class Insecta; order Coleoptera; family Scarabaeidae; genus Holotrichia; species Holotrichia oblita. Next base: position 88,370,004 of record CM043017.1, on the reverse strand, counting down.
GAATACTGCGGAGATTGGAAGAAATGATAAATCCAACAGACGAGTCAAAATACGTTAAATACACCTCTAAGGCCGGAACCAACCTATGGAATAATTGGAGTGATTATAAAATGGAAGATATGTAGTTTTAGGAAAATAATATTGTTAACTGGTGGAATATCACTGAATCGAAAACATCTCGCATTAACACAAGGAATTTATGCAATACAAGGCAATGGATAGGTAATTAAGATAATACCAGGACACTGCCAACTGAGAAAATATTTATACAATTTGGAAATTGTATCTGATCTTGCACGTGGATGCTTTCAATGGTGTTGAACTTTGTGTGTTGAAAACCTAATGTCTGAAGAAGTGCTTATATCTATCACATACACTGCAGTTCCTGTACGGATAGAATAGTTCAAGTTGTAATTATTAAGAAACACAAACAAATGCAAGTGTTGCAAGTGCAAATTTTGAGGGTTTTACTATAATTTTATAGAGATATTGCATTTCTCTTTAAAAACACTAAAATATTTTCACAATTTCTTTAAATATGAAAGGAACATGTTAATTGATATAGTTTACTTGTGGATTAGTATTACACCACAGATAATGGTACTATTATAGTTGTATTATTCAAAAATACAGAAAGAACTTAAGAATAAGTACATGATTGAACATACTAGTTAGTAGACAATAGAGTTACAATAAACATATTTAGTCAGATTTTTATTTGAAAAGTACTTATATTTTAATTTAACTTCTATTCATTCTATTACCCCACCCCCTCCTGTGGTCATCTTTATATTCATCAGTAGCTCTCATTTTCTCAATATTTGCAGGATCATCATCTTCAACCAACTTTTCCTTTTGCTCAATTTCTTTCTCCTCTTCATCAGATAAAGATATGCCTGCCAATGAAGCTTCTTGCAGAGTCAGTGAAGTCTGTGGCTGTGGTTTATTTGGATCAGGGAATATTCCATCTTGAACACGTTTGTCATAAAATTCTTGAACAGTCATTGTTGGTAAAGATGGATAGCCAGCTCCAAATACAGCTTTTTGAATTTCATCTTTAGTTATAATTATAGGTTTTAATGGGGGTGGTGGTCGCTTTTGTTTTGGTTTATCATCTTTTCCAAACTTAGCCATGTGTTCTAAAATTGGTTTCTCCATTTCAATACTATTTATTTCATCTATAGATTCATAAATGTATAATTTGATCATTGTAAGGAAGAATTCTCTTTTAATATCTTCATCTATATGTTCATTTTTTAAATTAACCTTTAATATCTGCAGTTTATCTTTTAACTCTTTTTGTTTCTTAAATCTTTGTATTTTATCTGCTCTTGTATTTACAGATGCACATAACTGGTCAAACTCTGACTTAGGTTCATCTTGCTTCTGATCTTTAAACTGATAATTACTTAGACCATAATCATTACATCTTTGCAAAAAGTCTTTAAAATATACTTCTGCTACATTTATAATTGTATTACGATCACCTGATGTTAATTTTAAGGAAAGGGACCCTAATAGAGCAGGTAATAACATGTATTGGATATCGTTAGTTGCAACCTCTTCTATTGATTCATTTCGACTAAACATTCCCACTAAAGAGACTAATCTAGTAACATCTTCTAATAATCGCATTGCTTTTTTAACGGAGCTCTGTGAAAAGTATAAAAAGAGTAACTCATTGAAGAAAATCAACAAATATACAAATACCTGAAAGTTTGGACTATTTGTTGGTTCAGTTAATGTGTCTAAATAATTGTATAGGTCTAAACCTTCTTGAAACATATTTGCAAGTGTTTGAGGATCACAATCGTTCTCTTCACTAGTTGCCATTATATCTATTTACAATTTAATTTTGATATTAAATTACCTTTGATGGCTCACTAATAATACGGAAATTGTTTGATAAATATCCAATAAAGTGAAAACAACATCGAATAATTGATCTAAAAGATCTAAATTCTACCTATCTTTATTCCTAATAAAAATTATTTTAATTTTTTATTACATGATATGTAATAAAACTTACATTTTACAACTACGTCATTCGCCGTTAAATCTAAAAGCATATTTATATTTATGTTATGGATTTTCAAAATACATAATTGGAATAACTGTTTTCGTTTAAAGGATTGGTTGTCTTGATTACCATCTGGAATAATTTGTACTAATGTCAAAATGGCAAGTACATTGGTAAAGTTAAGTAATGTAACAAGAAATAAAATTGGTAAGTGTGTGCAAATTATGGAGTTATTTTAAACATTTTATTTTCTTTCTTACTCTCAAAAATTGTAGGTTTAATGTACTTTCATGACATAACCTATAATTCATGCAATGTTATATAATTGTTTTTCGCGAAATTATTCCCGTTTTTTTCATAGGTGCTGCTGCACCATTAGCTAATTATGGCCAAATTTTATTTTACTCCACGCCTCCCCTCAAACAAAAACCAAGTTTGGACCATTAGCTGATGAGGATCGTGTCTTTACAAACTTGTATGGCCGACATGACTGGCGTTTGAAAGGAGCCCTTCAACGAGGTGATTGGTATAAAACTAAAGAAATACTTTTAAAGGGTGCTGACTGGATTATAGGTAGAATAATCACTTGGTAGAAAATATTTATTTACTTACATATATTGATAGATGAAGTGAAAATTTCTGGATTACGTGGCCGAGGTGGAGCTGGTTTTCCTTCAGGTATGAAATGGTCCTTTATGAATAAACCAAGCGATGGAAGACCTAAGTATTTGGTAGTCAATGCGGATGAAGGAGAACCTGGTACCTGTAAAGATAGAGAAATTATGAGACATGATCCTCATAAATTAGTTGAAGGCTGTTTAATTGCTGGCAGAGCTATGGGGGCACAAGCGGCGTACATTTACATTCGTGGTGAATTTTATAATGAAGCAGCAAATATGCAAGTAGCTATAGCAGAGGTAAATTTTTAGAATTGAACTATATTTGCCCTAGTTTTCATCATGTTAAGACTATTCTCGTGGCAATAAATTTAATCGAAAAGATATTCCTGTTAATTTAACTAAATGAGTGATTTTAAGTTAATTAAGTCCTTTACAAAGTCTTTTACTCAAAAATACATTAGTTCAGTGTTAAAAACATTTACTTTGCAACGCATTTTTATTATACCTATGTACAGAGTCATCCATCATGCAAAAATAAAACTTGACCCAATTGTCGTCAAGCACTTGTGCCTGTGTTTGTCATGTAGTAAAAATTTAAACACATATTTATGGAAGTAAATACTCAAGTAGGACTAACAGATGTACAAAGATTCTGACTTACCTTAACAATTCTCTTAACAATAGTTGTAACACCAATTCAGTTAAGACACTGACGCATTTAAGACCCTAAACTAAATTTAAACGATTTTAAATAGTATTTTACTGCTATTATTGTTAATTTTTTTGCTAAGAATTTAGACAGTATGAAAATGTGAAAGGTATTATATAACGATAATGTATTATCAAATCTAATGCATTTTTTAAATGTTGTTATAGAATATGTAGAATACTAAACATGTCTCTGTTGAAAACAAAATCATTTTGAGTCATCGTAGTGATACTAGTAATACTTTTTTTTACATTATAATCACAGGTTAATATTGAGTGTTGACTGTAAAAAAATTTTAGGCTTATCAAGCAGGTCTTATTGGTAAAAATGCATGTGGCTCTGGTTATGATTTTGATGTATTTGTACATAGAGGTGCCGGAGCTTATATTTGTGGTGAGGAAACTGCACTAATAGAATCAATTGAAGGCAAACAGGGAAAGCCACGTTTGAAACCTCCTTTCCCTGCTGATGTTGGAGTATTTGGATGCCCTACAACTGTAACTAATGTAGAGACAGTAGCTGTATCGCCTGTATGTATTGTTTCTTGATTATTATTGTAACTTGATTTCAAGTTTTCTTTAGACAATATGTCGTCGAGGAGGTAAATGGTTTGCTTCTTTTGGTAGAACTAGAAATTCTGGTACCAAACTCTTTAATATCTCTGGGCATGTGAATAAGCCATGTACAGTTGAGGAAGAAATGAGTATCCCACTTAAAGAACTTATTGAATTACATGCGGGTGGTGTAATAGGCGGTTGGGATAATTTACTTGCTGTTATTCCTGGTGGATCGTCTACACCACTTATTCCAAAAAGGTAATATCGATGTAAATTTATTGTACAATATATTGATACATGGTAAAATCGTATCATGAGTTATTAATTAACAAGATAAATACAATGATATAGACAATATGTTATCAAGTATGTAATATATTTGGTGCCTGAAACGTTTAATGAAACAATTGAATCTACTAGTGTTAAAACGATTCTTTGAGAAATTACAAAAAAATTATACATTTATGAATTACACTTTTTTAAAGTATCCCAGGCTTAGATACTGGGTCAATAACTTCATATGATTTATTTTAGTCGTATAAATGAAGATAAATAAACAACAGGTTTGAAGTTTATTCTTTTTAATATTTCTTGACGATCTTTAGTTGGTTCAGGAATGGAATTTACTACATTTTCTTATCTATTGATGGACTAACTCTATTGGCTAAAGTTATAAACGACCTTTGCCTGAAATAAATTCAATATTAGTTACACGAATTTTATAGGATATATCAACTTTTTGACATTTTCTAAATACTTATACGATTACATTCTAGAAACGAGTGGCATCTAAGTGGAAATATATCTCATGTTTTAAAAATATTTGAATTTTAGGTAAGGAAAATTCTATGTCAATCGTGAAGGATACTGCGGTCTTGATTCTCTTTTAACTCCTGAATATACATAATCTCTAGCTTCATTACCATTAACATTTCTGACTCTTAGACTCACATTTGCTTATGGACACAACAATGACTCCAACAAATCCCATTTAGAAATAAAAGAAATTACTTTCTGGATATGGTTAGTTTTACTAACCAACTACTGAAATTTATTTATATGCGTATGTTTCTGACGATTTATATAACGGGAAATAGTTATTTTCATCAATAGAACACCCGCACTAATGTGAATTAACTAAAAATAAACAAATTTGAAGTTAATTCCTTTTTATATCAATCGATGCTATTGTAAATAATGTTAAAAGCTGAAACCTACGTCATTTATGTAAACTTTTTTACTGTAGAAAACAATGCCACATTGTATCACGTTATGCTAACTTATATTCATTTTATGTATTGATAATGTGTATATTGTTACAAAATTAATTGTATAATATTTGTATTTTTTTAAATAGTGTGTGCGATGATGTCATGATGGATTTTGATGCATTAGTTGCTGTTCAAAGCAGCTTTGGTACTGCCGCAGTTATTGTAATGAATAAAAGTACAGATATTGTTAGAGCTATTGCTAGACTTATCCACTTCTATAAACATGAATCTTGTGGACAGTGTACACCATGCAGAGAAGGTAAGTTTTAAAATGTTGATATTAATTTTCGAATAAAGTAGAACGACTGGTATAATTTTAGATCAATTTCATTGACACTTATTTTTTATATTTGTAGGTATTAGTTGGATGAATAAAATAATTCACAGATTTATTGAGGGTAATGCAAAGCCAGGTGAAATCGATATGCTTTGGGAATTAAGTAAGCAAATAGAAGGGCATACTATCTGCGCTTTAGCTGATGGTGCAGCTTGGCCTGTACAAGGTTTAATTAGACACTTTAGACCGGAATTAGAAACTAGAATGAAGAATTTCCAGCAGCAAAGACGAGCGCAATAGGTGATAAGAATTAAGTTATTATGAAAACACTTTATAATGTCGTATGCGGTGTCTTTAATGAATTTGGTCGATACATGAAATATAAATTATTATAAAGAAAATGGATTATTTCATTTATTTAATTGATATTTATACTTTTTTTGGTATCTTTTTTGCAATAACGATGTGTTGTATATATTATACAGATTTTAATAGAACATTAAACTTGAATTAAATCCTACATTTTTTTTTTGTTTATTTTATTGATAAAGTTATGCTAACAAGGAAGTGTCGTTGATCATCGTATCGAAACTTGACAAACTTATCGATACTTACTGTATGTTTGCATACAGTATTTGTGACACTTTAGACATTATGGATGTAACTTTATTTTTTATTTCTCACATATTGATTGGTGGTGATTGATTGAGACTGGCCACTAGAAATATTGGACTTCCTAGTGATATAAGTTTCTGCAAAGTTGCATATGCGTATATGGTAATTAAATCAACTCACTAAAAATATGTCAAAAATGGTGGTACTTCTGAAAGTACCGGAAATTGAAATCAACTTTCTTATTTCAGATGGAATGATAATTTTCTTGTAAGTGTAGTCGTTTTTAAGATTTTTCGACTTTTTCGAAAATTCTGAAATTGAGATTATGGATAGAAGAAATCTCGACGTAATTGCTATCATTTTTTGAACAAGTGCATTATTATACACAGGTGTCCAAAATGTGAGTTTTTAAGTAAAACTTTAGTCCATTAAAACCTAATTTTCTCAAATACAATTCTTCTTTCTTTTCAATATTTTGAAGCAAAATGAATTTCTGCATCGAACTATACATACAGGGTGAGTCACGATTATTCCCATAGGTAAACAGTATAGATTGTAAAGTGCCTAAAAACTAGGTGGTTCCTTGTAAATAGCTCCATCTCGCGGGGATCAAGAACTCAAGGCGGTAAAATTCAAATCAGTCCAGGGTAAAATTTAAATTTTGTATTATAAGTATGTGTGTACGATTCGTTCTTTCACTGTTTTTTGATAATCTGCTAATAATTACTCACACAATATTCAATTTCATAAAAAATTAGTTTGCTGATTTTTGTATTAAGTAATTATCGGGAGAATATAAAAAATTAGTGAAAAAACTACAACTACTTTTTCCAATCAAAATTATCTTTTTGAAGTCCGAAATAGTTTGAGTTTTCACGGCCATACATCAAACTTTACTTTTTTTTAGGTATGTGTACTGCAGTATCCACCAATAAGGCAATAAAAACAAATTCAATACAAATTTATTTTTATATTTTCTTAATAATCTAGCTTGTTTATACAAATTGCTACATTCATCTAAATAAATCCTGACACATATTATAAGACTTGTATAATTTGAATATTTTATAACTTACCTATCAAAACAAAGCTTATTTTAAAGTCTTTATAATTGTTTATAATACACTAACACAACACTAATACTAAATCATTACTAAATACACACAAGTTGATCGATATTACGATATAACACAATACAGGAATCGAAAACTATACACCATATGGTGTAAACAACACAACAACACGACACAATACTTTGGTTAAATAATGACAAAAGACATGGCGTATGCATTTGTGACGTTCGTGATTGATAACGACCTCTTGCGGATACCAAGAATTCCGTCGCCATGACAGTTCCAGTTGGGATATTCGACCTTACACCCCTGATTATTCCCTCGGTCTCTTATGTGTAAACGCTAAAAGATATGAGTTTCAAATTTTAGGCAAATATGTAGGCCGATAAGGAGGACATTTTAAAATTATTTGCAAGTATACAGGGTGATTCAAAAAGTACAGTATATCAAAGTTAGGTTATTTTTAATGGAACATCCCATATTGTATATCATTTTTGGATTCTACGTCATAAATTAGGGCAACTTTGTTGATAGTTCCCTATATCCATCTGCTGCCAATTTCGAGAAAATTTGGTTTTTATGAAAATGTCGGCTTTCGCGAAAATATTAAAAACCGGAAAACTGTATGACTTGGACGATTTACATTTGTAAGAAGTTATTTTGACAAAGCGTGCTTTCAATAAACCGGTAGAGTATCTTGATATTGGCTACATGGCGTTCAGCAAAACAATTTATACTTTATATTTTTTCAACTATCAATAACGCTTTTAAGTTAAATGGAACATCCTATATTTATCCATCCTATATGAAAGCACATTAAACCACCTACCAAAAACTATAAAGATGTCTATATTCTAAATTTAACGATTAAGATGTTATCAATGATATTCTCTAAAAACCTAATAAAACTGATGCTTTTTTTCATCTAAATAAGAGACCATGCTGCTAAAAATTAGCATATGTCCAGTTGCGACTGTCATTAATTCCTACGTATAAATCGTAGACTTTAAACAATTATTACGTCTAGTAGATGAAGAATAAAACAAACAAACACTTCACTTACTATTTCTGAAGATATGAAACTAAAATGAAAAATAATGTTGTTTCAAAGCCCCTTCTCGTATGATACAAATAAAAATCTGCCTATTAGCCCCTGAAATGTGTGTCCTGAATGAATTAATTAAGAGCTGTGGTGTTGGTGTTACCGATTTTTATCTGTATTATAAATAATAGTAACAAAGATGTATTTCATTCAATGACTCCAGGCATTTTACGGAAGAAGATTCGTCTTTTGCCTATATATCTACTGTAATCTTTTTCATTAAATAATTTATTGATATTGATTCAATTCAAACCAACATTTAGTAGAGTAGACATTTTTTGGAGAAAACTTTATTTCAATCGAATTTATTAAAATTGAATGTGGTTGACAATTTTATATCCTATTTACTTATTTTTTTTTGTCTAACATATTTGTAATTTTATTAATTTGTTTATGATTTAGGTTACTTAATTATTTTATTTTCAATTCTAATACCTACCATAGCTTACAAACATGCAACATATTATAAACTAACAGGAGAATTTTCGACATTTTAATATTCGAATAGTCAAAGCACCTATAAGAAAAAACTTAAAGACAGGGAAGAGGACGTCAGAGCTTCTCTCTGACACAATCTTCCTGGTCTGAGACATTCCAAGGTATTCCTTTGAAATTTCAACAAGCAGAAATCAAAAACCATGCTAGAACCAAACAGGAACAGATTACGCATTCTCACAGGTTTCCTTACAGGGCATTGTCACCTCGGGGAACACATGAAGAGAACAGGTCTGAAACAGAATAGCGACTGCAGGTTCTGCGGGGCGGAAGATGAAAGTCCGGAACAACTGATATCCAACTGCACAGCAATTGAAGAAATTCGCGCCAACTATCTTGGCAAAGGCGTTATAGACGAGGAAGAAATACCCTCTCTGAAACCATCACATCTGTTACAGTTTATTAAAGCTCTCAGGCTGGATGCAATATCACCCTTATATCTAAATCTAAATCCAATCTATTCATCGCATTTTTAGCGTTTACTAAACAGACGGCCTGATAGATTTCTGATTCAAGCGCTGCGTCAATCGATGAATAAAAGTACGCTCCTATATCCATGACTTGAAAGCTTATGGTTGTTAGTAACAAGAACATTTCTTATGCTTGCTATTAAAAAACTTTACTACAAATTCTATCAAAAGCTTTAGTAACTCGAAAGTTATATGTTAATACAATTCGATGCAGAATTTAATTTTACTTCAAATTAATTATTAACAAAATAGGGTTTTAATGACCTGAAGTTGTAGTAAGACGTTTAAATTTTGTATATAATCAATCAACTGGGCTGTAAAATGAGCCTTAAAATACATTTTTTACACTCGCACCTGAATTTCTTTTTCCCGAACCTCGGCGACGTCAGTGATGAACACGGCGAAAGATTTTATCAAGACATTTTTGTTATTGAAAAACGTTAGGCAAGTGGAAAAGTGAAATGTTGGCTGACTATAGTTGGAGTTTGATATCAGAAAGTACTGTAGAACAGTATAAAAGAAAAATATTTTAAGGCGGAACGTTTGTACCAAAACCTGACGTGCCAGAATAAATTTGTTTTTATTGTTATTATTACGACTGTTAGAGAAAGTAAAATTGTTCATATGTAGTTACTACAGAAAAAATATAAAAATAAAAATTTGTTGCCTAGTGTAATTAGTATACGCTATAAAGATGAGTTACCTAAGCTACACCTCAAACGCATAAACAAACTTGAATGCAATAATTGCGAGATAAGGTACGTCGGACAGATAGGAAGGAAGATCATTGCAGAATTAAGGAACATCGACTGGATACCCGGCGTGGAGGACATTGCAGTATTAGTGACCATAAGTTCCACAGTACTTTGAAACAAATAGGCTGACAATTGATTTTGAGTTTAATTGACCTAATGGTGAAAATAGAAGATATTTAGTCAAAAAATAAATTGTATGTACCTAAGTCACGTTTGCTTAAATTTCAAATTAGATTATTATTTTATTCACATATACCTACTATATTATATCTTTTAATTCCTGATCTATCTCCACTTCTAGGTCAATAAAACAACGAATAATAGGCATGGCAATTTATATTTATATTATTAGTAATTTGACACATATTAAATGTCAATTTCATCCACTGAAGAAGTTATTTAACGAAAACATATCATTATATGCTATGGAATAAATTGGTATTTAATTATTCGTTTTATTGACTAGAAGTGGAAATAGATCAGGAGTTAAAAGATAAGTACATAAAGGCCAGAAACTATATATTTTAATTCACATATACCGTATATGTCTCCGGATTGAGTTTACAATCGGTATGACTGACCAAAAATTTTCGAATTGGAATTTCATATTTTGGGATTCCGCCGTGCTTGATATGAAACTTATTTTAGTTTACTTTTGAGTTTTTAAAGTCAAGTAGGCCTTTACAGTTGAACAAACACTAATTTTAGTTCTAGGTAAACTACCTTTTGTGTTCACAGTACGCTAAAGTGTTACTAAGAAAAGTTGTTCAGAATGAAAAGCTATGGTGTTATGCAAATTTTCAGAATGATTGGCCTACTTTGGTAAAATCCAGTATTGGTCAGTATTGCGATTGTGTCAACTTCAATTTGAACTTCCGTCGCAGTTCCTTAACAATATTCCAGATTTCCTGACTTGGTAAGGCGGATATAGAATCTTTTATGCGATTGTTTAATACCTCGCCATCATTGGGTAAATTTTCTGCATACACTACTTGTTGGATTACTGGATTTTATCAAAGTAGAATTTAACTTGTTGTGGCACGGTTTTCAATCAACAATGTTATCGTAGCGTTATGTGGTGCATTGCGATAAAACAATAAAGTTATATAACAACAACGTCAGCGTTTGTGAGTCTATTGCCGACGACAAATAATATGCTCTAAGTTATATGTTATATAATAGGTATTGATGTTATATGTTCGAGATGAGTTGCGTTTGTTATTCGAAATTATATAATATTTCGTAATATCTGATATTACAGCTTGTTACGTACGCGTATGAAATCCCTCCGTTGATATTTTTGTTCTATTTGGATTGTTACAGACACGTAAAGCAGGCAGTAAAATGTTCCGATTCATATTTGTAGAATATACAAGAAAAAATTCAAGAATCAGTGTTCTATTGCAATCATTCTTACAGAAAATAAAGATTAGTAATGTACGTATATGATCTCCACGAACAGCTAACAATATTTCACGTTTTGATGGCGCGACTAAAATTTATTAACAAACAATTATTGGGAAATTTATGTTCCCTGGTAATAATTTGTAATTCGTAAAGCGTTCTGGAGCACTGTGAGTATTAGGAAGCATTTCATTGTGGGTAACTACAATTATGTTTACTATTCCCCAGAAGTAACTTAGAAATGTCTATTGAAGCGATACGATGAGTAAATACAGAAATGGAATTTAGCCAAATTGAATAAAATGAAAGATTATAACAATGTGTATTTAGAATATATGACTTATATAGGTTATATTGTTATCAGAACTGCAACTTAGTCTTTAGATGTTTGTATTATGTTAAGTTATAGTGAAGTTCCACGTCTACGTCAATGATTAGAGACGAGGTATTTCTACATAGGTTGTTGTTTATCAATGGATTATCACTGGAGGTGATAGAATAACCAGTCATGAATACATTCTAATGAGATTTAAATAATAAAATAAATAAATATTAATAGGTATATAAATAAAAAAAATTATTATATTTTCCAAAACAAAACCAAGACAGCCGTTCTTGGCGCTAACATATACGCCAATATATTGTTTAAGCATATACAGATGAAACAGCAGTCCTATAGTCGGGGCATCGTATATCGGAACTATTCGGGAATAGAGAAGTAGGGATGTATTAGTAGATAGTTAGATGCACGCTTCACTCGAGACCGCACGGTTGTATTCAGTTCAATACATATGCATAATACAATAATTGTTTGCTTATTCTCAAAATTTCTATAAACTTTCTAAACTTAACAGAAGTTTGTGGTAAAAATATAGATGATAAACTCACAAATAGAAGAAGCAATTACACACGTAACGAAGACAATAATTTCTGTTCATAAGTAAATAAATTAAATGGCCCAATTATGTTGTTATGTAATAGCACAGCCCAAACATTTAATTTTGCAGAGTATTGTGTTCGAACGTCATAAGTACAAGGTCTCATTTCGTGTGACCAATACCTTGCAACACTTGGGTTGTGTCGACCATGTAAAGCGAACGAAGATTCGTCTGTAAATACACGGTTTTAAACAGCCATACATTTCAAAGTTATTGATTATATGACGAACTGTTTCAAAACAAATAGTTTGTTGGAACTCATCGTTAGATAGGCGTACAATATCTCTTATTGAGTAACCACGATGATGATGTTTTGTAACATATTTCTTTTGTTGAAGGGTAAGAATGTCCATAATGAATTACAAAACAATCAGCATCAGTAATAGTAACAACAATAATCGTATATTTACGATAGCATGAATTACTTTATCTCGCTAATACAATACAACTGCGCGCTGTCGAGTTAAGCCTACTAATGCATCCCTACTTCTCTACTCCCGAATACTTCCGACATACGATGGCCCGACTATAGGGCGGCTGTTTGATCTGTATATGAATTTTAAAGTGATGTCCGAAAAATCAAGTGTTCCGTGATTTTTTTGAATAAATGTGTAGATGGCAACTTTCGGTATAACCGGAAGCGCTAGAAAACTAATAATATTTTAACTGAAGAGGACACAATCGATTATACATAATTCTGAACTTCCAAATTTCTATTTTGGCCAGAATCCCATACACTTCTAATGAACGGTCACGTTGAGACACCCTGTATGTCAATCAGGATATTGTGGAAAGCACATGTAAAAGCAATGAAAAGCTTTCAAGAAATCTATTTTACAATTAAATACTTAATGAAGAGTTATAGAAAATGCAGTGAGATGATAGATTTATTGTATCTTAAATTTTATTAAATCATTATTATACGTATATTCATATATAATTTGTTAGGACATATGAGTCACATACATAATTATTAACTATTTGTTCGCATAACATTGCCAAAAACCATTATTTATTCATAACCGCTTTAACAAATATAATTTCCAATTCATTAAAATGGCCTTCACATTCTTTTACCGAATACGACTTATTAAATAAACACAATTGCGTACTGAAACCGACATAATTTGAAATTAAAAACTGCCAAAATAATAACTCTCATTGGACATCCAACCGCTTTATTTGGCGTGAATGGAAGTATTCCGCGACTAGTTCCATTCTACTTCTTTACCATCTAAATATTTAAAATAGTCAAGATTCTTTTATAGTGTAATAATTTTTTATATATACGAGTGTATACAAAAAATTGTTTATTCTAGATATTTGCTAACTCTGATCCAATCAACATTATCCAAAAAGAAAACTTTACCACCCACTGTATGTAAAAATAGCGAAGTGGCCTTCAAGTAGCATAACTACCTTGTAGAACGTTAACATTAAATTCAGTGTCAATTTTTTATGACGAAAGCCATAAACATGCGAATTAAATTACATCGCACGTATATATCTAGAATATATTTTTAAAACACAAAATTTTTGTTGTGATAGTGGTGTAAACATTTTTTATTCGTTAACTATCACAAGAATTAGACTATTAATTACATATACCAGTAGCAACAAAGGACTAAGTATCATGATATATAATTACGCTCAGATAATATTTCAAAGCGGACAAAGGTAACGGTTACTGTTCTATTTTTTGTTCGTGATAGGTTGTTAAACAAACCTCTGGTTAAATTTCCTAGAACGAATGTTTCACTGTAGACAATATATTAAAATTAATATGTATAGTTTTGGGGAAAAAAATCATTAACTTCAGGAAGTTCCATAACATAGAAGTGAAGAAGAACAGTGAAGCCGTTTTCTTGTTCGTTTTTCTAAAAATATAAGATTTGAAATTTGTATTACGCTAAAGTAATTGTGAACCATAACTTACTATTACTCTCTTGTTTTATCATCAAGGGAATTTTTACTTGTACCCAAAGATAATTCCAAACGTATGTATTCATTTCTAGATTTTAGGATATTTTGAATTTTTAGTTTATAGCTTATTGAAATGGACCTTATTTTCTTTATACACTTTTGCATGCGTTTTTTGCAAAAATAACTTCGGAAATTAGCTGAATTTATTGCTAACAATGTAGCCACATCGTCGTTATTGCATTTTCTTCCTTGGGTTTCTATAGCCATTATTAAACCGGTTTGATTAAATTTACTTTAGTTTTTACAAAGCTACATGTGATGCCGCTGTATCGGGAAATTTTTCATTAAAAGGGTAAACCGCATATCGATATGATATATGTATGTTGTGTATGTTGGTACTATAGGTATGGGTTGGTAACGTGGGGAGGTGAATAGCGGCGTGGACCGTTGGCGCGACACATTCCAAGGTGGCTCCGTAGCAAGACGCGTTGTTGTAACAATGATATAGCATTGCTTATGTGTGGAAATACAGTTAATTTAAGTAGTTGGCTTTTCTTATTTACGTCCAGACATTACAGTTGGCGACGAGGAACAAGTGATAAATAGTTAAAAATGGCGCTTCTGGGTAATATACCAGAATTTACACCCGCAGGGGAATTCACGATATATAAGGAAAAATTAGAGCAATTTTTTATTGCAAATGACATCGCAGAAGAAAAGAAGGTACCAGTACTTATTACAACTTTAGACTCAGCTGTGTATATGATCTTACGTGACCTGTGTCATCCCGAGACCCCAAATAGCAAATCTTACGAGGACCTGTGTACAATTTTAACAAACCAGTATACGAAAAGAATTTCTACCTTTAATGAAAGAATAATATTCCATGAAGCACGAAAGGAGGATGGTGAGTCAATA
Source organism: Holotrichia oblita (assembly GCA_023690525.1). NCBI lineage: Eukaryota > Metazoa > Arthropoda > Insecta > Coleoptera > Scarabaeidae > Holotrichia > Holotrichia oblita. The sequence continues at coordinate 88,354,857 of CM043017.1, read as the reverse complement.
ACTAGTTGGTACGCTAGAATTAAAAAACTAGCCATTCATTGCAAATTTGGAGCAAATTTAGAATCTGTGTTAAAAGATAAGTTTGTTACTGGGATGTCTAAAGGAAAAATTTTGGACAGACTCTGCGAAGAGGACCCTACGGCCAAGAATTTACAACAGTTAGTGGAGATTGCTGTAACGAAGGAGGCTTCGATTCAATTGAGTACGACTTCCATGGTTAAGCGTGAAGTTTTTCAACTAAAGAAGAAACAAGGTAAACCCCAAAGTGAAGAAGACAAGAAAAAGTGTTTTGCATGTGGTAAGACAAATCACAATTTTAAAAGCTGTGATTACAAAACATATAAATGTAAAAATTGTAATAAGGTTGGACATCTTGCAGTAGTCTGTAAAAAAAAGGAGAATAGCAGTCAACATTTTTCAGTTGAGAGAGTAGACTCAGAATCTGATGATGATAAGTTTCTTTATAATATTCAATATGAAAATGTACAACATAAATTTAAAATTAATACGGAGATTCATAATATTCCTTTTGTAATGCATATCGATACTGGATCTGCTATATCTGCTATCAATTATGATCCTTACAGTAGTATATTTAAAAATATTAAATTAAGAGATTGCTCAACAGTGTTAAAGTCGTACAATGGTACATCTATTTACCCTAGTGGTATTTTGCATATTCCTTTAAAAATTAATGGTGTTGTTAAAGAAGTAGATCTTTTAGTTATTAAGGAAGGTGGCCCACCACTTTTAGGGCGGAATTTATTAACAAAATTTGATATATCTATTTTCTCTAACAAAGACATATTAACTATAGAAAATAATTCCATTAACTCAAAGGGGGAGAACAGCAGTATGGGTGGTATGTTAGACGAATATGCTAATTTATTTAAAGACGAAATTGGTAATTTTAAGTATGAAAAGGTAAAGTTGTCTCTGATCAACAACCCGAAACCTAAATTCTGTAAAGCCAGGAATTTACCATTTGCTTACAAAGAGCAAGTAGAAAAGGAGCGATGTCGTTTAGAGCAAGCTGGTATAATCACTCCTATTCCTACATCTAGTTGGGGCACTCCATTGGTTCCAGTATTTAAACGAGATGGTAGCATGAGGATTTGTGCTGATTATAAAATAACTGTCAATCCATACTTGGAGGATGTCAAATATCCCTTGCCACGGATAGATGAATTATTTGCAGCGCTTCAAGGAGGAGAAAAGTTTTCAAAATTGGATCTTAGTCATGCGTATAATCAGTTAGAATTGGAGGAATCTACCAAACACCTTCTTGCTTGGAGTACACACAAAGGTATTTTTAAAATGGAGCGATTACCTTTCGGAACCAAGCCTGCTTGTGCAATTTTTCAGAAAACGATGGAGAAAGTTCTACAAGGAGTACAAGGAGTAGTATTATTCTTAGACGATATCGTAGTTACTGGTAAGAATGACGTAGAACACTTAGCAAATTTAGAAATGGTTTCAAGGAAATAATGGTCTCAGATAATGTGCTTGTCCATTTTAACCCTGATTTACCTATAAAAAACGTGCATGCGATGCTAGTTCTTATGGTATAGCAGGAATATTGTCACATGTGTTTCCTGATGGCACTGAAAGACCAATAAGTTATGTTTCCAGAGCTTTGAGCCCTGCAGAGGCTAAGTATTCCATGATTGATAAAGAGGCTTTGGCAATATTTTTCTCAGTAAAAAAGTTTTATCAGTATTTGTGTGGTAATAAATTTATCATCTCAACAGATCATAAACCATTAATTTATATTTTCGGTGAAAAAAAAGGAATTCCATTGATGGCTGCTAGCCGACTGCAGAGATGGGCAGTATTTTTAAACAGTTTTGATTTTAAAACAGAGTATATTAAAGGCGAGAACAATTGCAATGCTGATTGTTTATCGCGTTTACCCGTGAATACGAAACACAAACCAAAAGAAGAATATTGTTATCTAAATTTTATTCTTGATAATTCCGATGTTCCTATTTTAGCGGATAGGATTCGAGATGAAATATTAAAAGATGGTGTATTGTCAGAAGTTTTCAACTACATTAAGAATTCGTGGCCAAATTATTTGCCCAAAAATAAGGATTTGATCAAACCTTATTTTAGCAGAAGATTGGGCTTGACAGTAGAAGACGGTATTATTATGTTAGGACATCGAGTTGTCATACCAAGTAAATTTAAAACCCAATTATTAAACGAATTGCATTCAGCCCATGCCGGGATAGTGAAAATGAAAAGTAAGGTGCGTTCATATTTTTGGTGGCCGTCTATCGACGCTGATATAGAGTCAATAGCTGGAAAATGTGACGCATGCAATCGAGTGCGACCAGACCCACCAAAAGCAACGGTATTGCCATATGCTCCTGCTAAGCATGTTTTTGAGCGCGTTCATATAGATTTTTTTGGATCAACACAAAATAAAAATTACCTAATTCTCATTGACGCTTACAGCCGTTGGCCTGAAGTCATCGAAATGGCATCGACAACAACAGAAGCTACCATAGATGCTCTTAGGTTATTATTTGCACGTTTCGAATTCCAGATCAGATTATATCTGATAATGGACCACAATTTACAGGGAAAGAATTTAAACATTTTTGCGATAAAAATGCAATTAAGCATACCTTGGCAGCACCTTATCATCCTGCCAGCAATGGTGCAGCAGAGAACTTAGTTAAATCAGTTAAAGTTGGTTTAGCAAAAGCACTTAGCGATAATAAGAATAATGGTATATCTATTAGTTGTATTCTCGCAAGATATCTACTAGATTACCGTACAGCAGTTCATTGCACTACTAAACAAACGCCTTCTTCTTTAATGTTTAGTCGATCGTTACGTGTAAGATTTGACAAATTGATACCAAACAAAAACGAAATTGACCAAAAGACCGAACTCGCAACGAAACGGGGAAGGGATGAAACTTTTAAGGTGGGGGAGGAGGTGTATGTTAGAGATTATAGAGTATTTAACAGAAAAAGTTTTACTAAAGGAAAAATAACAAAAGTGTTGGGACCACGAGTTTATTTATGTAAAATTTATGGAACTAATTTAGTTTGGAGAAGACATTTAGATCAAATAAATAAAACAACTCAGATTAATGTTAATGTTGAAACTACACCTAATGTTATTTCAAATACCGATGATAGACATTATACTTGTATAAATATTGATAGGAAAGATTGTGAACCAGGAGCAGCTAATAATCACGAAATAGTTTATAATAATAAGGAACCTTTAGCAAATGTTGAAGGTGCGCAAAATATTAGTTGCTCGAGGCCGAAAAGAAACGTTAAGAAACCCATGAGATTAGATTTATAATAACCGATGTTCGAGTCTTGCGGACGGAGGTTAAACAGTAGAGTACCTCAAGGGTCAGTGCTAGAACCCATCCTTTGGAGTGTAATGTACGATGATCTCAGAACTATACAGAGGTAGGGAGCCCTGTTAGTTGGTAGTACTGTCTGCTGGATCCTGCTATCCTTTGTGGTAGCAGTTGTTCGTACAGCTTGCCTTCAACATCTAAAGGACAGATTTGTTTGTAGGACGCTGGTTCTTGTAGTGGTTTATATCCTTTGCTAAGCAGTACCAGTCTTACATCCTTTCATATTTGTGGAAAAACTGTGCTTCTGCCCAGGTCGTTGTACACAATCACTACGTTCTTCCCGTTGGTGGGTTGGAAAAATAGAGAAAAATACTTTGCTGCGATATCAAATGTTTGATTTGTGGTAGCTTATCGGCAACTTTTAGTATGTTGCTGTGAGGAGTACCTACTGCTCAATTAGCATAATAACACTTTCTTAACACACTTCTTTACAAACCGTTGCAATACAATAAGAATTTGAACTTTTGACAATAACACGCAGTTGCATTGATGCATTTGACCGTCATTTAATTATATTAGTTTGACGCTTACAGTATAGCTAGGAATACAAGTTGCATTTTACTTATTATTATAAAGAAAATGTTTTCAACTTATTTCAAATAAAGAAAGAAGGTTTCCAACAATTGGAAAATTCTTCCAACAATTATTTCTTAATCCGAAGATCCCATCTCATCAAGTGTATCGAAACATATTGACTATGTCTATCCTATCACTCAACGGAAATCATCCGATGATTTGCGAAGTTATAAATGAATAATCAAAATTTAACTAATACGACTCTAGAAAAATTATTAATTGTTACAGACGCAATTTGTTAACATGCTTGTTTACGTTCACCTGCTATATTGTAAAGTAAAGGATAATTTAAAATGAATTTAAAACTATCCACATTATAATTTCAAATTGATAAATACGATTACTAATACGTAATTGATATCGCTTCGAACGACGTTACGAATATGAATATGATGGATAGATAGAATAAGTTATCTATTTGTGCATTTATATCAACGATGTCTAATGCGTTTTAACAATGAGAAATGCATGCACTGATGAATATAGTAGCCAATTGCTTCAGGAATTAAGAGTTCATAGCTTCGTTTAGAAAATATTCAAACAGCAATATAGGCGTTTATTTATGCTTGGATACGCATGCGCAATCGATGTTTTCTGGAAGTAATATGCTTCAGTTTCAAGTACACAAAAGGATAGTGAAAAAGGGCAGATTATATCATTCAATAAAAACACGGAAGAAATAAATGTATCAGAGATGAGATTTATAAGGACAATGAAACGTGAATGAAACCTATCAATACAATTCAGCCAGATTAATTAAGATAAATGGAACAAACATAAATGTAAAGACGAACATATATTCGTAAGTTATAGATTCCCAGAAATAGATGCGGTCCGAACCTTCCTCAATTTTATTCTGTTCTTTGTAAAGATTCAATTATGAATTGAACAACATGATTATATGATTCGACTCGACAGAAATTGATTTCATGTTTAGATGCGTTCTTTTTCTATAAACACAATTTTTCATTTGTCAGTTAAAAGTAGTTGGACAAATCTGTTATTGTTATTTTTGATGCTTGATTGGAAAATGCAATTTTTGTATTCGAGTAGATATGTTGTAAGTTATGTAAGTTTTTTGCGAGCGATAGCGAGGTCTGCAATTCTTAAATCACTATTTTGTGTCGTGTCACGCTGTTGTATGAGACTCGAACAACCTAGCAAAGGTATTTTGCGGTACCGTTGTACACTACATGACGATTAAAGTTTCGAAGTAGACGGGATTGAAATTTGTTTACATTATTGGTGACTTTCTTGGGATTTTTTCCCTGTAGTGGGTGCAGTGGCTTCCAAACCGTATTGTTTGTTGAATTACTATTGCAGCTTTTGCTGTGTATTTTTGTGTGTAAATGTGCTTTTTAGGATTTGTTACATTATCTCGCTGTAAGTAATATTGCGCTATTATGGCGAACGATGCTCAGCAGAGTAAACGATCCTACCGAGCCGCACTACAACTTTGATCTACCACTGTGAGAGAACGGTTGCTTTACCACTGCAAACAACGATCTGAAGGATAAAAATAATATTATTTTGTACATACATAGAAACGAAAAAATATGAGAGTTTGTTCTTATTTTCATTACTATAGTTGTATAAATTCTTCATTAAATCAATCACTCATCCTGTATATATTTAATCTGACAAAATTAAAAGCAAACAAATATTGAATTGTATAGTTTTTATTTTATTATATACAATTTCAATTTAAATACAATTTATTACGTTTGCGTCATAATCTCTAGCTTCTTGGATAAGTAATTAAAAGAGAACAAGTAAAGATTATGAAAAGATTGTTAGGTAATCGATAACAGGTGCAGCCGTGTCTCTGCATTCTGTTTATTGTTAATTGGTTCACGCACGAGCTAAGGATTCAGCTTGAAGTAAAATCCAAAGGTGGTTTTAACCTTGACAAGATGCCATTGCTTAACATGATCAATGTAATATTAATATGTATATACGTGTTGTAAGAGACGCTGGTTGTGAAAGATAACAGAATATACATACATACTTGTGTCACTGTGTTGCAAATAAATTCAGATATGATTTTTATATCTATCTGATCAATTTACAAATAGTTCTATTATGGTATGGTGTTTCGTTATATGCTTATATCCGTAAAAGGAATTGTAAGATTCAATGAAATTTCGCTCTTTCTCTCAAATTATAAATAAATATGACGATTAAAGCCTCAGTGATACTAAAAACTATTTACATTAAGTAGATTTGAGATCTACGTGTCATTGAAATTCATATATCTAAATCAAAAATCGGAAAGATGTCTATACACAGAACATTTTCTGTGTTAATAGTTTATGAAAATTTAAAATCTATTTTAATTACAAGTTTACAATTAGGTTTGATTGTTGTTCAAATATAGTCCATCAGATTTGAGAACATTCCAAAGCAACTACATTTGCTGTATTCAAATAGCAGGCAAGGAATTATAGCAACTAATTATATCTGTCTTTATATATGTATTTTGCTTTACGAAATTATTAATTTTACAGTTAGAAAATGTCGCTGAATTAGTAGATTGAAAAAGTATCGATATGATAATTGTATGTTACGTTACGTAGCGAATAAACATAAATTAAATTTTATATCAAGAACTAAATGTAAAAAGTTTTTGATGTACTTGTCATCCGTATTCGAGCACCTGGAAGTACCATGCGCAAGCCGGTTTACTATACCTTGCGTCGTGTAACTGACCTTTGCCCTAAACTTTGTTGTGCAAAAACAAGCATCGAGTAGAAAATACATACGCCTCACAGCGTTAAAGTCTTTGTAAAACAATGACCTCACTATAACGTGAATAACACGTGATGTTATATGCAATCTAATCGCATTCAAACGCAAATTCAAATTGTTGAAATCTAATAATCGTTTCATAAAGTATTATAAAAAAATGTGATGCAAAATTTAGAAAATTTGTTAATAATAGTACTTATATGTGACAATTTTCTGGAAAAATTAAAAGTCTATTAATGTTTCCTGTGTTGTAACACGTACGACAAGTTACAGGTCGAACAATTGTTGCGAACTTTGAAAATATAATGAAAAGTTCAGATGAGAGTTTTAGTGCGTTGGGTCAAGTGTTTCGTTGTAAACCATCGCGTATATTAAAGCAATACATATAAATAAACACTCAGGAACATAAGCGAATGACAATGTTGTTGAGATGTATTCCCAGTATTCGATTAACGATGATTTTTACGGAGTTTTACAATAATTCTTTGCTAAAGCATATTTTTATTCGTACATAGGGAATGAGGAAATATTCCTAACGAAATTGCTACCAATACTTTCAGGAGTAATTTTTTAAAATATACATCAGTAGAGTCGGTAAAGAGGGGCAAGTTTCAGTGCAGTGCGGAGAGCAACGTAGAGGGGTGAAGCGCGTGGCACGGAAACTCGAGCGCCAGTATCAAAGCACACTTGTTCAGTATTAATGGTATTATTCCAGTGGTCGTTGTGAGTGCTTATCAGTACACACATACGTATAAAATGTCGCATTTAGGTACAGTTGAGACACCCAAAAAGTCAACACCTTTAACCGTGGTGGAAATATGGATGGACCCGTTATAAATGTAAGACGGGCATAAAATGCAAGCTAGCACATTTATTCATTAGGATAATATTGTACAGAGGATATATCGTCTATATGCATGAATGGTCTATTCATGGCACAAGTATTTTCTTGGTCTTTAAGTTTTTATTTTGTTTCTGGCGATATAAAAATCTTCCGTGTTTAATTCGTCATGTGTCGATAAAAAATCATATTCTTTAAACCTATAAATGTTAAGAATAAAATCAAAAGTAGATATGTTTGTAAGTTAAGGCAAGCAATACGATAAATTTTATTTAAATATAGGATTTTTAATACGAAGATATTTGAATACAATTGTATGATTATTGTCGTATAAGCCAGCTGCATACAATAAATGATTGAATTGATGATTCTGCAATGAAAATAAGTTATATACCTTTTTAGGTAAACGGAAATATAACTGATTAGACAATTTTTCAGCCAATTTGCAAAAAACTCGGTGTTGCAAATGCATTGATAAATACACTTTGATATATTTATGAATGCGTCTCTTTTGTGGTGAAAGTTGAATTAACTTTATATTACTAAAAGAAAGATTATGATTTGATAATCCAAAATTTAAATTGATTAATTTTCTGCAATGGTTTCAAAGTTATGAATTTTTTACTCTATGAAATAGAGGTGAAAACTGCGTGTGATCCGCATTACAGCAATTTTCGCCTCTATCTCGGTAGAGTAAAAAATTCATAACTTTGAAACCATTTCAGATAATCAATTAAAATTTTGGATTATTATCATAATCTTTCTTTTAGTGATATAAAGTTAATTCAACTTTCACCACATAAGAGAAGTGAATTTTTCCATGCGTACTTTAATGCTTGTAATTTTGTTCATAATTAATTTATTAGAGAAATACTCCACATTTAAGCTGCTCTTGTCGTTAATGTTCGATTTGTCGCGAAAAAATCGTTTTTCATCCTCTATTTTAATATTTCAATACATATTGAAAATAATGAAAAACCTTTTCATGCGATGTAACATAAATACACAATACCTTAATTATTATTTGCAAATAGTTATAATTGATACAAAATGTTTGAATTCACTTTTATTCTTTTTTTTTTTTTTTGTAAGCATTCACATTCTATTGTATTAAATATGTGTACCTATTTACAAAATATTGAAAGCCCACACGTCGGCGAAACTGAATTACTCATGCTAGACACAGCGATAGTTTCCAGACAATCTATTTGAACTTTACAGAATAATGTATAATGTATGCAATGTATTCAGTTCCTTCTGATTATAACACACAAGCATTCTTCCGCCGATATTGCTATATTCTATCTTATATAAAACTGATATTGGCGAGATTCTCATCTGCATTTCCACCAAAGTGCTACTGAAATTTCCTTTAAATTCGCTGTAGGTCGTTGCTTTTTTGGGTATCGGACCTGTACGTTTCGGAAACGGCGTATTTCCAAGAAACTAGACAATAGTAATAGCGAGTATGCCGGGTGTAGAATACGAAGGCGATAGAATTAAATGTGTAAGGTGCTACTATTTAGCGTGTACCAGCAGATGGTCTTGATACGGGCCCCTCCACATTGTTCTCCGCACTGCAACTGAAATTTGTCCCTCTTTGCCGAGTCTACACATCACTTATTATTATTTTATATACAACATGGTCACTATATAATGTTGGTATGTCAGGTTCAATAAAGTTTATAAGCGATATTTCTTAGTAACCAAAATTTATTTACACGTTAATTAAAATAAAAATAATGGATAACAATAATTGATATCAACTGTTTACACTCTCTATATTTCTTTTTATTTGTATGTATTTATATCCTGGAGAAATAATCGTAAACATATTAGCGGAAAAAATGTGTAAACATCAAACGAAAATTGAAAATCAAATTATGAATATAACTTCAATCCATCCTATGTAAATATAAGTAATTCTAATAGTAGAGCTCGTGGAAGTGTAGAATATTTACCTATCAATGAAAAATCTATATTATTGTATAGTGCTGAGTCAGTGGAAGTATATAATGTCATAGTTTCGCTATAAGATAATCATCAGCAGGACCAGATGGTTTAACAACGAAACTAATAAAAAGTTGTGCGCATATACTATGCACTCCTATTGCAGATATGATCAACCACATATTCGAAACGGGAATATATCCGGACCATCTGAAAATAGCCACAATCTCTCTGGTTCATAAAAACGGCGTATGAAACAAATATTGAAAATTATCAGCCAATTGCATTAACATTGATCATAGTGAATCGACTGTGGGTCGTTGGCATAGACCCTAACTTTCACGAAGGCCCAAAGAAAAAAGTCGAAAGGTGTTACATCACAAGATCTCAAAGGCCAATTGTGATTGCTTCTTCGAGAAATCGGCCAGGAAACTTTTCACGCAAAAGAGTGATGGTATCATTACTTGTGTGGCACGTAGCACCGTCTTGTTGAAAATAAACGTCGTCCACATCAATATCTTCCAATTCCGGCCATACAAAATCATTAATCATCGTTGGATAGCACAATCCATTCACCGTAACAGTTTCTCCAGCCTCATTTTCGAAAACGTAAGATCCAATGACCCTGCCAGACCAAAAACCGCACCAAGCAGTCACACGTTGAGGATGAAGATGAGGCTTTTTAACAATCATTCTTGGGTTTTGATGATTTTTCGATGAAATTCCGGATCAGTTTGATGCATTTCAAGGACCCAATCAGCAACGACACGACATTGTTGATGGTTGGTAGACGTGAGTTGTTGTGTTAACTGAACTTTAAAAGCCTTATAAGACCTAAGTCTTTACGCAAAATACGATGTAATGTCGTTCGTGGAATGCCCAGTTCCAAAGATCGACGAGAAATTGACAAACCCGGGTTCTCATCAACATTATGGGCTACAACAGCAATATTCTCATTTGCACGACGTGCACGAGTTTGATTCTTCACAACAACAAAGCTTGTCCCGACAGCTCAAATTTTTCCGCCAGTTTCATAATTACTGGCCGAAAAGGTGCTTCACGACGACCGAAAAATGCTTTAGTTTTCCGAACCGTCATCACGAAATTTTCACCATTTTTGTAGTGAATTTTAATAATTTCAATGCGTTGTTGAAGCGTATATCGTTCCAGTTTTATTAATGGCGTAATTTTTACTTGCCATCTGTCAAGTATAATAGTTACCAGTTGAGTCATGACAACTGTTAAAATGGCGAGCTATTGAAAATGAAACGTCTTATTGGAAGACAATAAACAGACAATAGACAATATACAGTGTGTCCCCGGATCGACGCATGAATAGTTATAAGAGTCTGTATAGTATATAAGTGTGTGGTATGTTCGATCTTGTTAAAATTTTGCATACTTGGATAGTTTATTATTCTGAATAACTTTTCTTAATAACATTTTGTCTCCTCCTTATTAGTGATAAGAACTACCTGTTTGTAAATTTCCAAGGCATCCTTGATTTTTGAAAATTAAAAGTATGGCAACAATTACTTTCTACCCAAGCAGGGCCAAACCCGAGAAAATTAAATTTCAACTAAAACATTTACAGACTTATACATATTCATGCGTCGATCCGGGGACACACTGTAGACAAGATAAGGCTAGTGTAACTGAGAAATATGAAATATTTCTATTCTATTTCTATATTTTTCAGATGATATATTGTTTTCTTTTTGGTATCATTTCTTTAGTTCAGAGTAAGAATTTTGCGAAATAGGCAAAAAGTATGTCGTAATAAAAGCTAGTTTTGGGTTATAGTAGAGGTAATACATTGCTATCACTTGAGCTTCCGACTAGTTAAGTTGAGTTGATAGAAAAAGAAAATACAATTTATTTATAAATGAAAAAACAAAAAACGTTCTTTCATATTACATAGTCACAAAACATTTTTTTGCCCCGCGGGTCACACCATATTTACTATATGTTTGTGGGGTTGCTGAATCAGAATCTGGGGTATAAAAAACCCAGCACGTCAGGCCTTCAAGGCATAAAGTTTTACCGCCATTACCCTATTTCCCAATAACCGTAAAAACCCTGTAGTCTAAGCTATTCAATACTAGTGTTTTGACTCAAGCCGTATACTAAAAAAGCAATCAGTTAAACGCCATCATTTCACAAATCGTTAATCCCAATTAAATAAACTGATCGTAATAATTTCTTTTGTTGATTACGGCGATATTGTGGGGTTACGGCTGAAGGCAAAACGTTTCAGTATGAAATAGCTTAGATTATGGGATTTTTTCAAGTTATGTGGAAACCCTGACGTGATGGATTTTTTTAAACCTCGGATTCGGATTTAGAGACCGCAAAAACATGTCGTAAACAGATCCTCAAACTCAAGAAATCTTTTTCTTTGCGTTGCTGTGTTGTTTTATTAGATATGATATTATTGTTTATTAATATATGTATTTTTTGACCTTTGTGTACTTATCTTTTAATTCCTGATTTATTATTGTCAATTTATTTATTGTTTTATTGATCGCGCGGCTTAAATTTGGGAAAATGATGGGAATTGTGATTACACAAACAATAGCTCCTTAAATTTTGCAAGTAAAGTGTTTTGGAAATTGATTGATACTAAACTAAATACATATTGATTGATACAACTAAAATAATTTCCAAACTCTCTTCACTAACAAAAGGTAAATATCTAATATTAATTTTATTGAACACAATACCATCCTTGAGAGAAACAATGTCATCCGTTATGGAGATAATCTCATCCTTAAAGGAAATAATTAGCTGCGTTACGAAATTTAAGTTACTCCTTAAAGAATAAACTATTATCTGTAGTATATCCGTTTAAGGATAAAATATTTAAATCCGAGACAGAGACTTCTTTGAAGGATGGGCTTGAGGAAATGCCAGAATGGAATTAAAATTTTCTTGCTTCTTGATTATATCAAATAACTTCTTTTATTTTGTTTTCGTTGTATCCTATCCTAACTTTTCATCTTGTCTCTCCTTCGTATTGTACTAATGAAATTCTTTATAAGAAGTTCATTTTTCGACATTCATAGTAATTGGAATTCCATTATAAAGTACAAAGTGTAAATTTTACGGATTATAAAACAAGTAAATCATTGTAATAAATAAATTGAATGAAATAATCAATAATTTAACGAGTTCTAAAGCGCGTATGATTCACATAATAAAACCGTCTAACTAACTAACTACACGATCAGTCAACCATAAACCAGATACAATTAATTCTGATTGTCAAGAATGAATGTTTTCCAGTAGATTTGTTCTACACCAATCGAAATAACGTTTGATGGGCTTTAATCTCCAGGACTTTAGTGATTCGTTTTTGGTAGTTTGTTGTTACGCACCATTAATAATAATAATAATAAGCTTTTTACCAAAATTACATACACCGTACAAATTTACGTGAAATTGTAGACGGAGTAAGCTTATGTTAACAAGAACGAAAGGTAGGCAACAGCTGACATATTAAGTGTACTTCTTTCTTTATACATGTTTACCTAAAGTTGTTACTGTATCTTAATGAAAGATGTAATAAATAAATTACTTGGGCAAATTATTAGAACGTTTTAACATAGTTAGAAGCCTTTAGTTTAAAAAGTCGACACCATTTTAATATACGGGCAATAAAAATGGGGTTAAATTCGTGCCTAAACGTTCCTTCATTGAATGTGTATCTGGCGTACGAAATAAGGATTTACATTAGAACAATATGACTGCTATACTTTTTTAATCTGTAAAATTTCATCAAAATTTGACTTTGGAAATTGCTCATATTCAGTTGTTGGTAGTAATGAACAAGAGTCTTTAAAAGTAAATTTGATATTAGGAATATTCAAGAAGATGCTCGGCAAATGACCACCAGGCAAAATAAGCATAAATATACGTTTAATACACATTCAACATCTTCGCACCAGTATAAGTCTGCAAAAAAAGGGTTACCTTATATTTACGTCTAAATGAAACCACTCCAATAAGTTACAAAAATAAACTAGAAAATGTATCTGGGAGAAAGATATATGGTACAATAGCCATGAGGCACCTGAACAGGTTCTACCCACCATGTAATCCACCGTTATCTAGAGAACTTAAAATTGCTCGGGATCTCTTCGGGGTTACAGAAAGTAATCTAGTCGAAAGGAGTAAATGAAGTGCCAACATTTGAAACGGACGAACTGAGGGATGCGATAGTGAAGATCAAACTCGGGAAGGCATCTGGCCTTGATGGAGTATTAGTCGAGGCGTTAAACCTAATAAGTAGTAGAAACAATTTCGACATTGCTTTTGAAGATTTTCAACCAACTACTACAAAAGCAAGAACTCCCTGACTGTTGCAAAGAGGCTTCAGTTGTGTTCATATGGAAAGAGAAATACTTAGTTGTCATTTGCGTACAGGCTCTATATATCTAGTAAGTGTCTTGGGCAAACTTTACGAGCGCATGAAAAAGGTATAGAATATCGGAAAAACGTTCGGTTTTGTGAAGAGGCGATCGACGGTTAACGCGATAAGAACTCTAGTATAGACCACGAGAAACTCTAACACGAAATGAGTAAGTAGCCTTGATTGCTCTCGACATCAAAAACGCGTATAACGGGGCGTCGTGGAACAATATTATTACAAAGGAGAAGGAGAGCATATCTGAGTACTTAGTGAATATAATGGAAGACTATCTAAGTCAGGGAGTTACAGCGATTAATGTTTAAGCTGAAAATGAGCGCTGGAACTCCGCAGGCGTCAATTTTGGGGCCAGTGAACATACTGTATAACGGCGTTTTGGAATTAGTATGTACTCATGGAAGGCGCGACGAGTCGGCCGTACGCGGATGCTGCTGTTTCAGTGGAAACGGCAAATGTTAAAGACCGGGTCTTAAAACAATCTCTCAGTTGAAGCACATGCCAAGTACGTCATCCGCAAAGCAGAAGACTCGCTTTCATCATTATTAAAAATACTGTCGAATATAGGAGGACCACTAAATAGTAAGCAAGTGTTATATACAGCCCTTGCTTGGATTGAAGCGTGGAACATCCACAGGATTAAATATATGCTAGAGAGACTGCAACAGAGGACCTTATTATGGTTGGTATGCGGCTACAAAACTATCTCGAAGCTAGCCATACAGAGCATAACTGGAAACCTACCTTTTTTCCTTCTAGCGGAAGAAAGGCTTGCCTTCCATATCTCGGAAAGTGGAACTCTTAAAACAACAAAGACACAAGAGAAGAGAGGAAAGCAATATGTAAATGACAAAATTTATGAAGCACGCTAAATGCAACAATCGAATGGACCAGAGTTCTTGTCTGAGATATTAAATAATAATAATAATATAATAAAATAATAAAACGACGTGGAGCATTATAAATAGTGTTAAAAAGTCCCCAAATAAGAATGATCACTTAATTTCACTCTATAATTTAGAGGGAGACATTGTCAGTAAGCCGAATGAGGTCTATGAGCTCTTCGCTCAGAATTTCTATAAATTCCAGAACTCAAATCCAGTACTGACGCCTCCTTCTCTACAGAATACTATGCCATGTGTATCTCATAATTTATATCTTGCACCAACAGATAACCATGAAATCAACAGAGTTATTTTGCATGTGAGTGAGAAGCACTCTGCCGGCATAGATGATGTTCTACTTCATTTTGTTGTATCGTACATAACAAAGCCATTGGTTTTTCATTATAAATGATTGTTTTTCGAAAGGTATCTTTCCTGATAAATTGAAAATTAGTAGGATAATTCCCATACATAAAAAGGGCGATACACATGTTGCTGCCAATTATAGGGCAATTGCCATTCCAACTGCATTTGCAAAGGTGTTCGAAATGATTTTAAATACACGTTTAACAGATTATCTTAGTAAAAAGAATATAATTTCAAACAATCAATTCGGGTTTGTTCAAGGAAAATCAACAAGCGACGCAATTTACAGAAGTTTAGACTACATATATAGAGAAATAGATTCAAAAAATAGTGTAGCTGGAATATTTCTCGATTTAACAAAAGCCTTTGATACGTTATGTCACAATGCCTTACTTTCCAAATTGTGGAGGTACGGCATACGTGGAGTTCCACATGACCTATTTAAATCGTATCTCACCAACCGTAAATCAATTATAGCCATCAAGGGTTGCCAAAATAGTGTGGAACGTGAATTCCATGCCTCTGCTATATGTGTTACCTATGGTGTCCCCCAGGGCTCTATTCTTGGGCCTACGCTGTTTAATATGTTCGTAAATGATCTCCACGCATCGCTATCAGGATGCTTACTGACGCAATACGCTGACGACACTAGTTGTATAGTATCCAGTCACTCTGTGGAGGAGATCTCGCGGCGATTATCTGCCATTACATCACAAATGTCCACGTGGTGTGGTAGTAACGGACTCATTCTCAACGTCGAAAAGACTACTCTTTTGAGATTCTCGTCGAGTTCTAGTATTGAGAGCGGTTTGTGCGTCACGCTTGAAGGTAAATCTGTACCCTCGGAAGAAAGTGTCAAATTTTTGGGATTAACTCTTGACAGTAAGTTAAGATATAGTGATCACTGTTTAGTGCTTGAAAGCAGATTATGTTCGGCATATTTCGGCGTGCGCAACTTAAGGAGTGTTTTGGATATAAGTAGCTTGCGCTTATTTTACTTTTCCTATATGGAGAGTCGGATGCGGTACGCTATTATCTTCTGGGGTTCGGCGAGTTCTGCTAATAGCATATTTCTACAGCAAAAAAAGATAGTTCGTTGTATGGTTGGCGCGTCTTCTAGAGACTCCTGTCGTCCAATATTCAAACACCTTAAGATACTTCCTCTATGGTCACTTTACTTGTTTAAAACACTAATGTTTTATAAGCGCAATGAATGTTTGTTTCAAAAGAACGGAGATATATTTAGTAAAATGGTTACACGTTCACGCAATGATTTGCTTATGCCGGCTCACAGAACAACTTTCTACAAAAATAATCCGTACTATAGGTGCGTCATATATTTCAACGCATTGCCTCCCCAACTCAAAGCATTGGCCACAATAAGTGAATTTAAACTGCAACTAAAATCATACCTGCAGGATAACTGTTTTTATGGCACTGGAGAGTATTTGGGTGATAACCATGTGTGAGTCCACATACACATGTATATAGAATGTTTATTTGCCATGTATCTATTTATTTATTCTTATGTACACTTTGACAATGTCTATTCGTTGACAACAAATTATTATTATTATTAATTATTATTATTATTATTACACCGTGGATTCAGTGTCAGCATAGGAAGACAGAGTACTACATAACACAGTTTTTATAAGGACATAGTGACCTCCGAAACTATCTCAAAAGAATAGCGAAGATGAGGGATGACAACTACGCCCGGACATGCTATTCTAGAGTGCGTTAGATGAGCAAGTAAGAGACATTTTCTAAGCACCGAGCTTGGTAAGGAAGCAAAATATAGTTAGTTTAATGATCGAAAGCGAACAAAACTATAGGAGGATTGAAAAAGTAGTAAAAGAAGGACCAAAAGGGCTAGAAAATAACAAAAGTACGTAAGGAGATGAGTAAGTAAGGAGAATCTAGAATCCTAGCAAAAATGTGGAAACATGGGAGACAAAAGATGACATGTTGAGTATTTAACAAGAGATATTCAAATTTATGCCAAATGATCTAAAAAATATCAACTCATTATCATGTACTATTCAAAATTCTACTACATTCTCCATGAATGGAAAATAAATCTAAAATCTCGTGCCTTTTCTGTACAAATACAATAATTATTTTGACATTCTAGGATTACTAGTTAATATATTTTATCTACGACTAAACAATAAAGTAGGAATTATATTAATCACTATTGGTTAATAATAGTACTCATAATACCCGGAGGGAATAATGAAATGCGACAAGGGAATAATGAGACATAATGTTACCATTAGTCCCTGCATTCCACCAATAAGAACATAATGATACCAACGTTATCATAGTAACGATAAACAAGTCCGAGTATTTAATTAATTGTTAAACGTCAAAACCTTATTGGCGTTTTTGGATTTGGCGTGTTAGTGTTAGTTTTATCATGGACGCCGATGAATCTAAGTTATGTATGTACACCCCCAGAAATTAAACTTAAGGCCGATGCAATTACGCTTGGTTTATTGCCCGAAAAATCCAAACATTTTTATATTAAGGCTTACGATAATTTTATGGACTATCAAACCTTCAAACGATCGATATAGTAATTTATTAATTGATATTTCGTTTAATTGATTTGTTTTTTAGTAATCTTCAGTTAGTCGTAGATAAAGTAGTGTATACTAACTCGAAATAATGACTATTATTCCCTCGAGCCGAGTTACGCCCTCGCCGCTTACGCGGCTTGGTTCGTAAATTCAGCTCTCGGGAATAATAACTGTCATTATTGACTCGTTGTATAAAGTACTATAATAATAGAGAATTATCAAGTATATTCAAAAAATGCAATAATATATATCAATATGATATATATTATTGATCATATATCAATATGATTAATTTAAAAAAGTGATTTTAATTGATGTGAACTTACATAACGTAACATGTGAAATATCTAGAATTCGCTTGCAATTGTTCCAAAAATACAGAATTTTTAATATAATGTAGCAGTTGGCCGTATATTTGAAAAACAATGGAATAACTTAAAAACAGCTGTTTTTTAGTATAAGGTACCTTACCTAAGGTTAGCTGATAAGTTTTGATGCAGAATTGCATGAGCGATCTCAACAACTCATAAAAAATATACCATACTATTTAAATTAAGAAAGCTGGCGTGAACTTCTGGTAAACCGGAAGTGATACAAATGCAAAAGTAATTTCGCCAATGAGATCCGATGGCACTATCCGTAATTACAAGTTTTCAGAATTATAGGATTTCTGTTTATTACAAACTTTTATGTTCATATACATACATATGTTGCTGCTAATATTAAAACACTAGCAGCAGAGTGTCGCATATAAAATAAGTTATAATAAGAAACATTACTGACCAGGACAAACATTAGACTGAAACAAATATATATATGCAACTACATACGTCATTCATAAAGTTTGCACCATATGGGCGTTTTGTTTACTATTGATTTGGGCAAAATTTCAGTAGGGCAGAAAATTTGTGCATCCTTTAGAAGCAAATTCAGACTGATTAGATTAAGTGCATCGTTTCTCATACACCCGGTGGCCGCTATAATTTCAAAACAGCTTAAGAGTAAACTGGGTTAATTTTTAAATATACAAAAAAATGGTATTAAGAAAAGTTGTTTAGAATTAAAACCTATGATTAAATATGAAATTACAGCCTCCTATTTATTATTTTATTTTCTATATAAAACTTATTTATAAAATAATATAAAAATAAATTCAAAGATACAGATTAATTAAATTCATAGAAGAAATAGCCTGTAGCAAAAAATCAGAAATAAAAGCAGACTAACAAAATAATACAACGAAACAAGACTGCTGCTTTCAAAAAGGTAATTTCAGGATAAATTAAGCAAAAACTATTTTGACTTAAATTTATACATGCCTTCCATCTCTTTCAATACATAAAATCGTTCTCTCATACATTTGACGTTGAATGTTCTCGAGAATGTGGTGGGGAATTTCAACTACGCATTGTTCAATTGTTTCTTCTAAATGGACAACATTTTGGAACGGCCTATGTGTATAAACTTTATTTTTTAAATATCCCCACAAAAAGAAGTCGCATAGTGTCATATCTGGAGAGCGGGGTGGCCAATTTATTTCTGAAAATCTACCTATCCACTTTCCTGGAATGTTGTATTCAACCAATTTCTAACCTCCAAGGTACTGTGAATGGGAGCTCCATCTTGTTGAATGTACATTTTTAGTCTTTCTTCCAACGTAAAATAAAACGGCAATGAATTCATTTCGTAAAAATTGTAGATATCTTCCAGCGTTAAGAGTTCCTCTAAAGAAAAATGGACCAATCCTGTTATTAAAAATACCACACCAAACATTTACTTTGAAACGATACTGATTATTTGTTTCTATTATGAAATCAGGATTGCTGTTCGCCCACCATCTACAATTCTGTGAAGAAACAACTCCATTTGAAGTGAAACTACATTCATCAGTAAACAAGATACATTTTGTAAAGGAAGGAGGAGAAGAAGGAAAAGTAGATTCGTTGATCATAATCGCGCTCAATAAGAGTGTGTACAAATTTTGGTTTATAAGCTTTTGAATTTATTTTTCCTCAGAAGCCTCTGTATAGACGTACAAGGTATATTCAAATTACGCGACAATGTAGAAATAGACGTTTTTGGCATCTCCACGACACTTTGCATTACCGAAAATTCTGCATTTTCATTGGGGCCCACTTTCTGTGTTTCTTTTTAAAATTATTTCCAACGGATCCGCTGTTTTTGAATTTTGAAACAACTTTTCCTACTGCTGTGTGGCTAATAATCTTATCCGGATGGTGTTGGCAAAATTAAAGCTGCTTCTCTATAAGTTTTATAATTGTTGCCAACAATCAACACTATTTCAATTTTATCATGAATGCTTCATTTTTAATCGGCATTTTAATGAAAATAGTGAAACTAACTGTTGTAAACAAAACTTGGCAGACTTTGAAAAGATACTAATGAAACTAAATGAAAGTGTCAGTTTGACATTTGTGCCAAACAGAAACTTAGGTTTAACACGCGAAATCCATGGCTGTCTTAGGCAAAATTTTTAGTTTTACCAACACAAATTCTTCAAAATTGCCACAGAGCTGCACTTCAAAATAGAAAATCCTATAAACTGCATTCTTTGTTAGCCAGAAAGTTTAGTTGTTTTACTTATAATTAATTTTTTGCGGTGCTTTATTGGCAATGTTCCAAGAAGAAGCACATTTTTTTCCGTAAATCTCAATATTCGCTCACAACAGCGCGAAGCCGTTGGTAAACATTAAAAATTTAGTACTGCTTTATTACACAGAAACGCCATAAAAATATTGGTTTTTGGAAATTTTGATTTACATACGGGAGAATCGAAAAAAAAGGAAAATTTTTCATTTCTTGAAATAGGAGGCTACAATTTCGTATTTAAACATAGATTTTAATTCTAAACCGCTTTTCTTACTACCATTTTTTTTGTATATTTAAAAACGAACCCAGTTTACTTGCTGTTTTCAAATTATAGCGGCTATACCGGGTGTATCTAGAAACGATGCACTTAATCTAATCAGTCTGAATTTGCTTCTAAAGGATGCACAAATTTTCTGCCCTACTGAAATTTTGCCCAAATCAATAATAACAAAAACGCCCATATGGCGCAAACTTTATGAATGACGCTGATATAGCGATAAGAATAAGGATAATGATCTCATCGATCTCGAGTTTTTGAGTAGAGGCGTTATGATGCTGGGGTATTAACGGAACGAGAACACTTTCTATTCTTAATGTCAATATAATTTTTTCATATTGAGAACAGATTGGTAACTGAGTTTTCTTCTTTTCTAAAGTAGTATTAGTTTATCTTATAACAAATGGGTAAATTTATATTCTATTATTTTTGATAGAAATTTTCATATAGCAGAATATAATAAATAATATTTAATAGAGGCACGGTATTTACTGAATGACTAATATTAAAAAAACACTTTGTAGATAATGTGAATTTCATAGTATCGCAATGTTCTAATTTAGGTATTTAAAGTTAATAAATCATTTGGGAATGTTTAATTCATTGCAGTTTTATTCGTCAAACTTTAATAACGACCTTATATTTAAAAGAAATGAAATTTTATGAAATGTTAACCGCTTCTTTAATGTGAAGGATAATAATAGTAATTTAAAAATTACATAATTTAGAAATGTTAAGACGGTAATTTAATATTATGTATAAACCTATGATTAAATTAATTTTAATGCCAGAATTTTTTATGTTTATGATTCAGGTGTAGTAAAGTATAAACATGAGATATAAAAATAAATCAAAGTACAGCTCTTATAGTCATTGTGGGTGACAGAATTTAATAAATAAAAGCAGACTAACAAAATAATACAACGAAACAAGACTGCTGCTTTCAAAAAGGTAATTTCAGGATAAATTAAGCATAAACTATTTTGACTTAAATTTATACATGCCTTCCATCTCTTTCAATACATAAAACCGTTCTCTCATACATTTGACGTTGAATATTCTCGAGAATGTGGTGGGGAATTTCAACTACGCATTGTTTAATTGTTTCTTCTAAATGGACAACATTTTGGAACGGCCTATGTGTATAAACTTTATTTTTTAAATATCCCCACAAAAAGAAGTCGCATAGTGTCATATCTGGAGAGCGGGGTGGCCAATTTATTTCTGAAAATCTACCTATCCTGGAAATGTATTCAACCAATTTCTAACCTCCAAGGTACTGTGAATGGGAGCTCCATCTTGTTGAATGTACATTTTTAGTCTTTCTTCCAACGTAAAATCTTCTAAATCGGCAATGAATTCATTTCGTAAAAATTATAGATATCTTCCAGCGTTAAGAGTTCCTCTAAAGAAAAATGGACCAATCCTGTTATTAAAAATACCACACCAAACATTTACTTTGAAACGATACTGATTATTTGTTTCTATTATGAAATCAGGATTGCTGTTCGCCCACCATCTACAATTCTGTGAAGAAACAACTCCATTTGAAGTGAAACTACATTCATCAGTAAACAAGATACATTTTGTAAAGGAAGGAGGAGAAGAAGGAAAAGTAGATTCGTTGATCATAATCGCACTCAATAAGAGTGTGTACAAATTTTGGTTTATAAGCTTTGAATTTATTTTTCCTCAGAAGCCTCTGTATAGACGTACAAGGTATATTCAAATTACGCGACAATGTAGAAATAGACGTTTTTGGCATCTCCACGACACTTTGCATTACCGAAAATTCTGCATTTTCATTGGGGCCCACTTTCTGTGTTTCTTTTTAAAATTATTTCCAACGGATCCGCTGTTTTTGAATTTTGAAACAACTTTTCCTACTGTTGTGTGGCTAATAATCTTATCCGGATGGTGTTGGCTAAAAATTAAAGCTGCTTCTCTATAAGTTTTATAATTGTTGCCAACAATTAACACTATTTCAATTTTATCATGAATGCTTCATTTTATCGGCATTTTAATGAAAATAGTGAAACTAACTGTTGTAAACAAAACTTGGCAGACTTTGAAAAGATACTAATGAAACTAAATGAAAGTGTCAGTTTGACATTTGTGCCAAACAGAAACTTAGGTTTAACACGCGAAATCCATGGCTGTCTTAGGCAAAATTTTTAGTTTTACCAACACAAATTCTTCAAAATTGCCACAGAGCTGCACTTCAAAATAGAAAATCCTATAAACTGCATTCTTTGTTAGCCAGAAAGTTTAGTTGTTTTACTTATAATTAATTTTTTGCGGTGCTTTATTGGCAATGTTCCAAGAAGAAGCACATTTTTTTCCGTAAATCTCAATATTCGCTCACAACAGCGCGAAGCCATTGGTAAACATTATTGTGGATTCCTTTTAGTACTGCTTTATTACACAGAAACGCCATAAAAATATTTTTTTTTGGAAATTTTGATTTATATACGGGGAGAATCGAAAAAAAGGAAAATTTTTCATTTTTGAAATAGGAGGCTGCAATTTCGTATTTAAACATAGATTTTAATTCTAAACCGCTTTTCTTAATACCATTTTTTTGTATATTTAAAAACGAACCCAGTTTACTCTTAAGCTGTTTTCAAATTATAGCGGCTACCGGGTGTATGAGAAACGATGCACTTAATCTAATCAGTCTGAATTTGCTTCTAAAGGATGTACAAATTTTCTGCCCTACTGAAATTTTGCCCAAATCAATAATAAACAAAACGCCCATATGGCGCAAACTTTATGAATGACGCTGTATATAGCGATAAGAATAAGGATAATGAGTGTCATCGATCTCGAGTTTTTGAGTAGAGGCGTTATGATGCTGGGGTATTAACGGACGGAGAACACTTTCTATCCTTAATGTCAATATCATTTTTTCATATTGGTAACAGATTGGTAACTGGGTTTTCTTCTTTTCTAAAGTAGTATTAGTTTATCTGCTAACCAATGGGTAAATTTATATTCTATTATTTTTGATAGAAATGCTTTCATATACCAGAATATAATAAATAATATTTAATAGAGGCATGCGGTATTTATGAATGACTAATATTAAAAAAACACTTTGTAGATAATGTGAATTTCATGAGTATCGCAATGTTCTAATTTAGGTATTTAAAGTTAATAAATCATCTGTGAATGTATAATTCATTGCAGTTTTATTAGTCAAACTTTAATAACGACCTTATATTTAAAAGAAATGAAATTTTGTGAAATGTTAACATTTTCTGTGTAATGTGAAGGATAATAATAGTAATTTAAAAATTACATAATTTAGAAATGTTAAGACGGTAATTTAATATTATGTATAATACCTATTGAAATTAATTTTAATGCCAGAAGTTTTTGCTGTGTTATGATTCAGGTGTAGTAAAGTAAAACATGAGATATGTAAATAATCACCCAGTCAGCTCTATAGTATTGTGGGTGACAGAATTTAATTGCAATACTTAATATTTTTTCCGAATCGATTTTTCGATCGCTATAGGTATGCATGAATACGTTCGACCTACACACACACGAAGTAACTCTTATCTATAGGTGATTATGTGATTATACATACAAAGTTCTGGCTTATAAAAACTACTGTATTAATAGTGAAAACGGATACAATAATTAAAAGTTAGTTAGAAAAAATCGTTATACCTATGTATACGTATAGATCGCCTACAATACAACAGCGATAATGAAATTTTTTTATTAAACCTTTAAATGTAACGTTTTTTTGTCTTACACATATCCAGCAGTTTACCTACTCAAAAAGTGAGTCATTTTAAAGCAGCACTTAAATAACAGATTAATTTGTTTTTAGCAAAGTAATTAGATATGAATGGCAATTACTTGCATTCCATTTACAGAAAATAGAGACTCCTAAACTGTTATCACACCTTTTATGTATATACGTATGTACAGTCTGTTCCAAAATTAATGTCGCTTGATGTGATGGAAGATACATTATAACTTCTGTTGCGAAACAAATGCACTAGGTTTGACCAACATTTATTTTAGAGCGCAATTACAATATTGATATTCATCAATCAAAAATTGTGTCGAGTTATAGGGAAGATGATTTTTATTGGATCTTTTAATTGCGAGGGTGACATTAATTTTGGAATACATGTACTACATACATACATATACATATAATTATGGAACAAAACTAGCTTTGTTGATAACAAAAAAATCCCTAATATGGTTATATATGTATATTCTGGATTTTCTTGTACTTAAAAGTTATGTTGTTTCTTATATGAAGTAGGATAGTGGTTACCCTGGTACACTAACTAGTATTTGACGAGTAATTCTGAGAAGAAATATGGGATGTAAGATTCCTTCGGGTAAAGTGGTAAATCTATGTACTAATGTCAACATTAATCGAATGTAGGATTTCACGCCCACTGTTCCTAAAGATGTAACTTTCGGGGGTTGCCGTGGTCGTTGTAACAAACCTGACGTTTCACTGATCATACTGTGAGCTTCTTCAGAAGTTCTCTAAAGACTGATGTCTTCTAGTCCTCGTTATGTACCCAGCCCTGCTCCGCTCCAGTGATGCGTATCCGTTCCAGTCCGCTGAACTGTATCCATCATCGTCTTCTGATCCGTATCCGATGCTTCTCCTCGATTCGTGTTAGATGGTCTCGAATGCGTCTTCGATGGTCCCTGCTCTCCAGCGCCAACTTCTATACCTTACTCAATCTGTATCTGTCTTCTCGGTTAAAGTTGTTCGGGTTCTTCATTATTTCATTATTTTCTCACTATTCGTGGGTAATAGTGATTGCTTCTGGCTAGCATCTTCACGTCATTGTAATAGATTACGTGACTGCTTCCGGTGTGGTAGTGTTCAGCTACTGCAGATATTCCAGTATTTCCCTGTTCGACATCTCTGCGATGCTCTTTGACTCTGCACTGTGTACTGCGCCCGGTTTGTCTAATATACGATTTCCCGCACTGGCATTGAAGTTTGTAGATGCCTTTAGCTTGTAGTCTCTGTATCGAGTCTTTGTTAGATGGAAGTAGTTCTTTTATTTTCTTGACTGTGCTGAACCTGACGTTGACGTTTTTCTTCAGGGTTTTCTTCAGACTGTCCGTGACTCCAGCAATATATGACAGGTGTGCGTATTTTGCTGGCGTTAGTTCTGGGTCATCCTTCTGTTTCTTTTTAGCTCCGGCTAATCTCCGAATCTTCTGTGGTTTATAGCCATTCTTCTGCAGTGCAACTTTCACATGTTAAATTTCCTCAGTTTTGTAGGTTGCATCACTAATTATTTTCGCTCTGTGTAACAGTGTGGTGACCAGAGATGTTTTTTGTTGCGGATGTTGATGTGATGCTGCGTGTGATATCGGTCCGCATGCGTCTTCTTGCTGTATACTCCATGTCCCAATTTTTTCCACTGTCGGTACGTTTTACCAATACATCCAGAAAAGGTAAGCAGTCATTCTCTTCTATCTCCATCGTAATGCTGGTGTTGGTATGCTGTCCGTTGATATGTTCCTTGATTTCATGTAGATTGTCCATATCGTGAGGCCATATCACGAATGTGTCGTCCACGTAGCGGCATCAGCATTTCGTTTTTTTTTTGTCGCTAGAGCTGATGGCTTCTTCTTCAAAAGTTTCCATGAAAATATTGGTGATGAGTGGTGAGAATGGTAATCCCAAGGCTGCGCTACGGATCAGAGGACGGTAACGGACATGGTTCAGTCTTTAGAGAACTTCTGAAGAAGCTGACAGTATGATCAGCGAAACGTCAAGTTTGTTACAACGACCACGGCAACACCCGAAAGATACATGTTTATAATGACAACATTGTTTTAGAAATATATAAATATGTACCTTTCCTAACTTTTTGATATACAGGAAATTTGCCAGGGCTCATTATATTTATTATACATGTACTATGTTACTGATAGTACACAATTCCAAATATTTTTCAGAGTAATATCATATCAGCAACAAGTATGGAGTATGTTGTAAGTTATTTGCATTTAGTGAATATACCTCTTGTGAGCGCACGAGTACATACTAGTATGTATTTACAGTAATAGTAGCCGTAAAGCATAACAGAGTCTGCAGCATGGATCCATTTGTTAAAATGCAATGAATCTTGTAGTATGTTTCGCTATGTCCATGTATTGTCTAGATATACACTGACAATGAGGTTTCTCTCGTTCCCGGCTGGCGATATGTATATGACAGTTGTTAATCTTCTTTAGTAGACAGGCCACCATGTTGAAGGTGTTGACTTTAATTTATTGACTTTCATACGCTACTTTATCTAGTTCTGGTAGTTTCAAATATTTCACAGATCGCAAATCTTATCACCGGTAGATATGCAATAAAGAGCATCTGTAATAGCTTGTAGGATACTACAGTAGTTTTGTATATTTCTATATAATTTGGGAGTGAGTTGAATCGAAATATAGTTGAACCAATGCTCTGTTCAAATCGTAAAGTCTACTCTTTATTGCTGGCGTAAATTGCTAATTATTACTAGTTAAATATTTCTTAATAATTTACATGTATACTTTTTATCATTTTTTCCGTATAGCTACTTCTTTTACGCGAAGTTTTTCGCCTAATGCTTCTTATATATCGTGTGTTTAAAATGATAACCTTTGAGCTTTCATATGTATATACATACATATATACACAAACAAAGATCCACCTGTATAAAATACACACCTTATTAAACATGGCAAATTCGGTACATATGCAGCGTACACATGCAATTTTGCATTTAATTCAAATTATAAGAAAAAGTCCGCATGGGACGGTTAAGCGAGCTCGCCGACCGTCACATATATATACACGACACGACTGCATACTAATTTGCAATTCAAGGTTGCCATCGTACGTACGGCTAGCTGGCCGATCGGAAACTCGATAACGCCCGAAATATCTCTCGCTATATGGTACACATATGCCATGTTTACACATTATCCCATTGTTTAAATCTCCTTCATCCATGGTCTGATTGCTCGTTGTGTATAGTTAGCTTGCCTCACGAACTCCTGGATATGAAACGTGTGTGTCTATACAGGGTATGGCACGAAGAGTTTTAGAAGGTTTTAGGGATGCAGTCATAGGGGAAATGTAACATTTTACCACATTACACTGTCGATAATGCTGATTTTAAATGTAATATTTTCACACATGATCTGGTATCGGTTCACCGGAAGTACATACCAACTCGCTTATTTTAGATAGCATATGGTACTTTTACCGTATTTTGAAATTCTCCATCAAATTTTGAATAAATTTCATGTACCTATCATGTTCTATGTCAAAAATTAATGGTTTCTATTTTTTTTTCAATTTTTCTGGAAAAACAGAATTCCAAATAAATCGCGATATTACTGCAAACAAAAATGTAATGATTTAAAATTTGTCATAGCAAATTAGAGATTACTAAAGTGTTCCGTCTTTTAAAATATTAAATTTTTTATACAGGGCGCATTCTTCACATTAAGTTGAGAAGTGTTGATGACGCTCACAAGATTATCAAATGTGCAAAAAAATACGCAATTCTACTTCTAACATAACAATAGCTCTGGATAAAACTGCACGTCAGTTAAATTACTATAAGATCAGAATTGAAATAGAAAATATGAACCTTGCCAGTACCAAGACCTATGTATAGGTGTTTCGAGTGAAGAATATGCTATTACAGATGCAGAGGAATAAATTTCCGAGTTATTATCGACCAGCGAGGGTAAATATTTGTCATCTCTAGAGAACGGACCTCATTTAGTAAATCAATCAGAATTAAATGATCTTATTCGAGATCTGAACTGAAAGGATGGAAGCTGTACTTCGAAATTGAGTTTGAAAGCTGTCCTTCTTCATATAGGAAATGTTTATCCATCCATCCCGGTTGGCTACGCAGTCCATATGAAGGAAGCTTATGTAAATATGATTTATATTCTCGACAAAATGAATTACAAAGTATACAAATGGCATATCAGCGCTGGCCTCAAAGTTGTAGCAATTCTAGCCGGTTTATAAGTGAAGTACACAAAGCACTGCTGTTTCCTTTGTGACTGGTACAGTCGATCGAGAAATTCCCACTACGTTGTTAAAGATCAGTCAGGGCTTAGTATATTCCTGGACAAAAGAATATATGTACATACTTCATAAGGTACTAGCGGAACCTGATAAAATATTTCTACCACCACTGCATATCAAATTAGGTTTGATGAAGAATTTCGTCAAAGCAATAAGGATAAGGATGGTCGTGGATTCCAATACCTTCATCAAAGATTTCCCAATATTTCAAATACAAAACTTAAAGAGATAATTTTTGTAGAACTCTAAATTAAACGTCTACAACAAGATGCACAATTGGAAGAGACTTTAAATGACTTGGAACGTGGTGCTTGGAATAAGAGTGTGACCCAAAATTTTCTAGGAAACATAAAATCTGACAATTACATAGCAATTGTTAATGAACTTCTTAGAAGTTACCATCAACTGGGCTGTAACATGAGCCTTAAAATACATTTTTTTACACTCTCACCTGGCTTTCTTTCTCCCGAACCTCGACGACGTCAGTGATGAACACGGCGAAAGATTTCATCAAGACATTTTTGGCTGATTATTGCTGGAGTTTGATATCAGAAAGTACCGTAGAACAGTATAAAAGACAAGTAAAAAGAAAAACATTTTCTGGTCTGGAATTATTATTTCCTATTTAGAAACCATTATTTAGTAGCAAAATTAAAAGACTACATGAGTATCCTCCTTCTTTAACTTTGCAGTTTCGTAGCAAATGATTTGTGCTTACGATTTAAAAATAAACGGATTTTTCCCGAAATAGACTTCGAATATATTTCTTATTCGTTTGACTTAAAAAGTACCTGATATGAATATTCAAGGCATGTTGAAGGAGTCAATATTTCGATCAAATTTGCTAATAGCTATTGAAGAACACTACATTTCATGATTTTCAGCAACTGCTTTTTATAAATGTGTAATATGTTCAATGATCTACATTATTGCTAGGAGGTCTGTTTGTAGCGTCATTTTACAACATTTAATTTGTAAAAAAAATACATCTTTGATCTGGAGTGTCTTTTTAATCGATAATGTATACATTCATTTAAATCAAGTAAAAAAGGAAGATTGGTTTAGAATTCTAAAGCTTGCTTACATTATTTGGACGTCATTTTGGGAGTACATAAAATATTATACTATGTAAAAGCTCGGATAGTAACTCCGTGCTCTACTCTATATACTAAAAGTTTTTTAAACATATTTATTGTTTTCTGACATTTGTTATTGCTGAGAGAAAATTTGCGAACTATATACTTTTTAAGAAATGGTTTTTGGAAATTATAAAAAATATAAAAGTTTAATAATTTACTATTATTCGTTTTCCCAAGTGCTACAGGTAAATAATATATCTTTAAGGCCAGTTCATGTGTAACAACGGCGTTTTAATGTATTCTGTCTTTGGCAAGTATAAATCAGGTACAGTACACATCTACTACTACATGCTTTTAGTCGGAAATGGGTATTTTCCTAGAAATTGACGTTAAATGTCCCGCTGAAATAGTTGTCCGGTTCGGTCAGTATTTATCTATCCAGCAAGTGCATCAGTCGCCCACTACATATACATTTACCTTCTTTAAACAATTTTGATCTGAGGTAAGCTTTTTACTTTTTTTCTTCTATCGTTTTAAGAAATCTATAGGTGACTATAATTTAGATAAAAGCCAAATTACATATATAATAATCTAATCTAATATTAAGAGAGATTTTTTAAATTTATTCCGTTATAACAGAAAACAATTTTCTTGGATTTCTTTTATCCAACGTAATTGAAATGAACAATAACTACTTGTTTTGAGACAATCATTAATTCAATACGATCCATGATAAATCTTAATGCTAAACTGAATACACACATGCGAATAGTTTTTACTTACTAAACTTTTATAATTTTATTTTATTCAATTTTCGTTACTGAAGCTAATTATCTTTTTAAGTATATTCGGCAATCATATGCTTTAACATACCGAAGTACTATATTTTTACTCTATAAAAAGACTTGACCGTCTACCATTGCGTAGAGTATATTATAATACCAATAATTACTATCACCCTTGATTGGAAGGCTGCGTTTCAATCCTCTGGATTTCAATTAACAGTGAATCATTCAGTAGGAAATTTCCATTTACTAAAACAAGACTTTGTTTTAAAGTGAATTTCATTTCTCTGAAAAGCAGAACTGCTGCGATGAAACTTAAAGCAAAGCTCAAATTCACGTCTACCGCTAAAAAAATCGTGTTTAATTTGCCTCTAGACAAAACACCTATTATATGGATCAAGAAACACCATAGTAAATTATCCAAACATGTTGTCATGGTGTACAACATACTTTTATTTTTTCTTACTTCGTATCATATTACATATTCCATTTTTTATATCTCTATTAGTGGCTACTTGTGGTAACATTTTACATTTTTTTCCCTAGCAGTATATTTACTCTTTAATATTAATTGAAATTAGAGCGAGGAACAATAAGAATAGTGTAAACGTAGAAAAAGAGGTAGCTAACACGGCAAGAAACAATAACTCACTTCCTCATCAAGAACATACTGAACTAGCGAAGCGACAGCCGGCGGTCGAATGCAAGTAAATAGCTACCAATCTCTTTCTCTAATTTACTGTTGTTCTAAAACATAGTGTACCTGTGTTTAGTGATCGTAGTTGACTTAAGCAATCCTGTATATGCTTTTTATTTTTTTACTTAGACTCAAACTTTCACGATATTTATAGACGAAACACATTACTCGAAACACGTATTTATATTCATCATAAAAGGTGAAAATACCATTAGCTTTAAAAATGTCTTTTCAAGAGTCACACTGTTTCAGATTGAACATAGTTCTAAGTGCCCGTTTCTGTAGTAAAAATATACGATACACATCACTACCATTCCCCAATGTATTATGCCATAACGCAATTGCGAATAGAAGTCAGAGTAATAGAACGCTTTGGACATGGGTGTCCAATAACTATAATCGTCTTATTTTTTAAATCTAAAATGCCTAAAAAGAGAACCTACGATATTGACCTGATTGAAAAAGCTGTATAAGAAATTAAATCTGGACAGGGGTCTTACAGAACGGTTTCTCAGAAATATGGGATACCTAGATCAACAATTGAATTTAAGTTAAAACATCCGGGTCATCGAGATTCATTTGGACCACCAACTGTTTTTTCAGAACAAGAGGAAAATTTTCTGACTAAATGGATAAGTACTAGATTTGGCTCAAAAAGGTTTTCCTCTGAAAAGGGAGGATATTTTATCTAGCGTTCAGAATGTTTTGCAAAACAACCCTTCCAAGAACCATTTAAGGAAAATAGACCTGGAGATGGTTGGCTAAGAGCGTTCTTGAGAAAAACGTTCTTGAGAAGAAAATCACTGTGAGAACAAGTGAGGCTGTGACTTCAGCCAGCGCATGTGTTAGTGAAACGAACATAAGACACTGGTTTGAAGATATTAAGTCCCATATTTTGCAAAAAAATTAACGGAAGTGATCAAAGATCCTACACGAGTATAGAATGGAGACGAAACGGGATTTCAGATTTGCTCCAAAGGGATCTAAAAACGTGTATTCTATTGAAGACGGCTCATCCAAAGAGAACATTACGGTAATGTTTACTTTTCGGCATCAGACAAAACGTGTTGCTCAATGATAGTTTATCCTTACAAAATAATACCAGAAAAAGTAGCAAATTCTGTTGATCCATCTTGAAGGATTGGCCGAACCGACACGGAATGGATGACCGCTGAAAAGTTCTATGAATACATTGCCAACGTATTTTATCCACACTTAATAGAGAATAATATTAAGTTTCCAATTATTTTACTTATTGATGGCCATAAGTCACATATGACTTATGAACTCAGTGTTTTGTGTGTAAGGCTTAAAATAGAAACAATTGCCCTTTATCCGAATGCAACTAGAATTTTGCAACCACTTAAGTCAGCTTGGAGAAATATCGTTCGTGATTGGCACACCACCCATCCCGGAGAAATTATCAGTAAAATAACTTTTGCTTCGCTCTTAAAGGTTGCCATAGCTACAGGAATAAAACCTGAAAATTTGATTAATGGCTTTAGGGCTTGTGCGTTATGCCCATTTGATCCTAATGCTGTTGACTACAGTAAATGTTTAGGAAAGGAAACTAAGATGAAACAGGTTAATATCGATCAAGCCAATAATGTTTTACCTATGATAATTTTATTGAAATTGTTGGAAATGAAAAAATTAAAAAATTTGAGAAAATTTGTGTGATGGCTGAAGCAACTAATGATTTTTGGGATCTTTATCAAATATGGCAGCATTTTGGAAGACACTCTACAGAAAAAAACATCGAAAAATGTAGGTAATGAAGAAATTACTCAAGAAGTTTTGTAGCAAATCGACGAACAAATAATTTCTCAAAATGGCGACGACCCTGGAGAAATGAACAGTCAACAAGAATGACCAACACAAAGCCCTAAAGTCAATGTTATTCAAAATGAATCGTAGAACCAGGATCAAGTGGTGTCCAATGTTACCAATCAAA
Organism: Holotrichia oblita; assembly: GCA_023690525.1. Lineage (NCBI taxonomy): Eukaryota > Metazoa > Arthropoda > Insecta > Coleoptera > Scarabaeidae > Holotrichia > Holotrichia oblita. The sequence goes on along the minus strand of CM043017.1, from coordinate 88,321,593 downwards.
TAATATCAATGATTATATTCTTTATCCAGTCAGTCCACAACGTAAAGGCAACAAATTGTCCGAAAAACTACCTTTCGCTATCACTTCTCAAAAATACAGAGATTTAAATATGGCGATAATCATTAGTATTATCTGAATCACATATTTTAAGTAGAGGTTATATCAAAGCGTGTTTCAACTTAGTTGGAAATATACTGTTCTCAAGTGAAAGATTAATCACATAAATTAAAACATTCATTATTAGTGGTAAGGACTTCTTAAAAAAAATGACGGTACAGCATCATCAGCAGCAGTCATACTAGAATTTAATTTATAAATAGCTTTAACAATATCGCTTTCGACAACAGGAAACATATTAAAAAGATTATGACTGCGATGCCATAACACTACATTTATACGCTGATACTTGACTTTCAGATGAAAAAGCAATATGACTATTAAAGCGTTCGCACAACTCAACTCTGCTGTTGAATCAGAAATAATGAAGTTGAAAAGGAGTACTAGCTGTACAACGTTAGGTGTAAAGGGAATTAATGGGATTGCAGCTATTGGCGTTAGAATTAAGAAGACGTGAACCTTTTTTCGTATCTAAGCTTTCGCTAATTCTTTATTAGCTTCTTTCTTTGTTCTCTGAAGAAGCTAATAAAGAATTAGCGAAAGCTTAGATACGAAAAAAGGTTCACGTCTTCTTAATTCTAACGCCAATAGCTGCAATCCCATTAATTCCCTTTACATCAGAAATAATGGGTTGTTTAGAATAGTTGCTAGGTTTATTATGAATTGCGCGCCACACAGCTTTTGTCTTATTGGCTGGGGATCATTAGCAATACGCGCTCTGGTTCGTAAAGTGTCAGAATATCTCTGTTCACACTCTAAAAATATATCTGGAAACAAGGAAAGTAATTACTGAGATCCTTTAGGCATAACATATCACTTTCAAGACTGGCAACATCGAATATGGTCCAAATACCATCCTCTTTGAGAGGTGCAGTTGGCATTTTGGCAAACATTTATTCATGTAAAATAAAGATTTCCAAAAATGTATCAAAATCAAAATGTTTTATGAAAGTATGAAAAAATTGTTATTTTGCATTCATATTTACCTCATTTTGAGCATGCGTCAAAAGTGGTGCTTAAATACATAGGCTGGAAGATAGTGAAAATATATAGTACTGATTTTAAGCGATTCTGTGAGATTAACAATCAGTAAAACTTTTCTGTGGTTCAGGTATTACATTTCTAAGAAGTGAGATTACATGTCTAATAATACCCAATAATCTGTTTGGCAATTATTACTGACGAATTTATTTCATATACCTATTGAAGAATTTCTAAAATTATTGCCGGATAATATTTAAATTTCGCTTGCTGCCTTACGTGAGCAATAGTGTATGAGTAAGAAAATTTGCTAAACTTAATTGCACTATTTATATCCCTATTGCCCCAATTTGTTTAATTTTTGTATTAGTACCCCAGAAAAATACCGCATGGTCAAATGGTAACTAAAATAATTGCAGTATTGCATTTTACTATTATGATTTTGTATCAAAATTTATGAATATTTATACAAATACATAAATAAAGGGCTGAATTTAATTTAGTTGTAATATTGTTTGTGTGAGATTAAGAATTAAAAAAAAGTAGTATTTCACCCATAAACCACCAAACACTTAAGCGCGTTTCAATAGCGTAGCAAGCATTACCAGAGCGATGATAAATAAAAGTTTTATTATTGACTTAATAACGACGACGTTGTGATGCATTGGGCTTGTGTTGTTTTTGCTGTCTTGTGAGTTAAATAGTGGTTGTAGTGTTTAACTTTTACGTCTAGAGATTTAGCAAGGAAAATATAAATCTGATTTCTAACTATTTATATCTATATATACTATTCAATTCGATATTGTTTACTATTGAATTTATTTTGTATTGAAGCAGTGTTCAAACAGTGTGTTAGTATATTGTCTCAACATTTATAACAATTAAGAAATATTTCTCTTTGAATAAACTGACTGATATGTATGTTACGTTAGTGTGTAGTATTTTCAGTTGCAATCAACTTTACCTTTTGATAAATTAATCAACGAATAAAGAAAGCGAACAGTTTATGATAGAACTGTGAATGTCAATATTTCAGTCACACGAGCGAGAGTTTCATTTAAGTTTGATGTATTTATCTAGAAATTAAGGAGCGCGAAGACCTTTCATTTAAGCAACTCCTGTTACTATAATGGACGGTACTTTGAATACAACCTCCGGAGATAGATAAAGATATACATTTATTCCTTATTGTTCGTAGATAAATGCGTACGACATCAGACATAAGGAGGAAATTTGTCAAGTGTCAGATTCGTACCGGTTTGAAAAGCAGGTAGACGTAATTACAATTATTTAAATCTTTTTTCAAAACATTGTATGGGAACTTATATGTAAATGCTGTGCAGAGATTAATCTCATATTTTTTATGTATATTCTTTATGTTATATGTGCATCAGTTAAATAGTAAGCTCAGAACAAAGACATCTTTATACAAAGTCACCCTTATTTTTAATGCCAAATAAATTATAAAAATTACGGCTTCCCCTTTAAAAAATTGACTTTCGACCATTTTTCCCAATTTTGTTTTCAGGCATATATTTAGCATCGCCTGTATTAATAATTGTAACAATTTTTTACAAGTAGTTTTTAATTACACCATCTACCTGAGAGAACTTACTTCAAATTAAATAATACATTTCTTTTTATATTGAAAAGCGCAGAGCGTAAGAACTTCAATAAGTCAAAAAGGTTTAGACTTAGATATATGATATTATATATGCGAAACATATGTCTACAATTTCACGTAGAATTTAAAAACGTAACAATATATAGGATATTCTATTTAAAATTACGAAGTTGGTACTTACTTCCGGTATATGCCGGAGTATCGCCATCTTGAAAATGTTTTAGGCGAATGGTCCGCATCGACTTTAGTATAGTACCAACATTTTAGATCATTCCTAACTATAGTTTTTCCGCAATCCATCATTGCAGTTCCCGGTGAACCACTCTGTATAGTGGAGGAAATAAAATATAAAGACAGTGGATATTTTAGAGATATTTATTGTCCTATTGAAAAAAAAACATACTAAAGTGAATAAACGTAATTAATAACATACAGATGACACATATAAAATAAAGTTAGGAATTTTGCTATAATAAAAGGAAAATAATTACAAAGATACAGATATTTTTTAAATAAAAGAAAAGAAACTAGAATTTTGTGTGACCACCATTGTGACTAATTACCTCAAGTAACCTTTGTAGCATAGAGTTTACGTATACAGGGTCATTCACGGAATTGGTTCATTAAAACTTTTTGATGTTCTTGAAATTCAACATTTCTGAAAACTTGTTGATATAACTGATATCATCTGTACTTATCAGCACAATTATTTGCGCCATTGTACCACTTCCAACCGTCAACTTTCTTAATTTAAATATCATGGTATACTTTTTATGAGTTTTTTGTATCGGGCATACAATTCTGCTTCCAAACTTACTAAGACATCCTATGTCAAAAATCAGCCGTTTTTGAGTTATTCAATTTTTTCAAATATAGAGCCAATTGCAACGTTATGCTCAAAATTCTGTATTTCTGAAGGCATTGCAGCTAAAGATCTCATATTTGGCATGCTGTTAGTCGAAATACCATATATCAAATTTACGTCCTAAAATTTTGATCTAAAATCTTCACCAGAATAAATTAGCAAAATTCTACTAAACGTCTGTCATCTCCTGGTCGAAAATCCTGTAAAATTGATACTGAATAGGCATGCATTCTGTGTTTTTTCAATACACGCTGTCTGGACGCTGTATATGACAAACCTAAAATAATAATAAATACTAACGTGTAGTATAACTATTTTACTAACAAGGGAACACCGGCGGGTGTCCCCATCCGATTTCGATGAAACTTTATAGATCGAAAGAGTACCTTAAAAGAAGAGACACGTATTTTTTTTATCGGCGTATCCGCACGATTTTGGGGTACAGCCCCCTCCAAAGTTTGGACGATTTTTCAATTTTTGCAAATATTTCCTAAATTATAACAGATATTAAATTTAATTCTTAACATCATTTGCAGCATATTGCATGGCCCTAAGGGCGGCGTCGTCCGTATTCGCAAAAAGTTAATAACGGGGGACGAGGTACCTCGTACCCCCCATTTTTTTACATTTTTTCTTTTTCTTATTCATCAAAAGAAGACCGATTTTGCATAGAATACAATGCCAAGTTTAGAAAATTAATCATTGTAAAAATAGAAAAATAATAATAAAGCTTCAAAATTAATAAACTTGTCTATTGATATAAATCAAATGAACTATAACAGAAATATTTTTTTTTCCTTAACATAATTTCCAATATAATACATGGTCTCAAGGTAGATATCTTCAGAAAAAGCTAACAATGGGGGACGGGGTACCCTATACCCCGCATTTTTTTAATAATTAATTTTTGCATTATTTATCAAAAAAAGATCGCTTTTACATAGAAAACAATAGTAATAAATTTGGAGGCTTAATAATAAAAATAATTGTAATAATAATAATATAGTACATTAACAACAATAAATTATTTGTGATCGTTACTCCGCTGCTCACCTTACTTAAATATTTCTTAATTTAGAATTGTATCTACTCGACAAGCTATGGTCAAACCTTTCTATGCCTAACTTATACTATATACTATACGAAACTTTTATCGGTAGTAGCAATATAAATCGTTTTATCAACTGCAGTTACTGACTGCATTTTATATATTTCCTTAATAAAATGTTATTCATTCTTATAATACTATATTCCTTCAGTACGTATATACATATATGAACAAATTTGCTACACAGGACGAAGGATTGAATAATACATAATACATATATGTAGGTATATGTCTTAATTTATTTCATGTTTTTCGTGCAATGTAGGTGTACAATGTAAGTATTCATAGCATAAATATAACTAATGTATTTGTAACGATTATAACATTTCGGAAACAATAGAACAGAATTAGAAAAACATTATAATCCTTATAAATGCTTAAATACATGACATACTGTAATGCGATTATTGGTATATACATATGTATTGCAATGGCGAACAAGATTAATATAAATATAGTAATTAAGCGATGTAAGTGTTACAGTAGTGAGAGTCTGATGTGTAAAAGTGTTTAAAACACAAATTTTGTTTGTATCATGAACACCGCACATTAGTTGATTTATTGCAAATACTACACAAGGGTGTAGACTGCGCATCTTTGTTAAAACAAAACTCTACAGGATTTTTAAAGGGCCCAGGTCTTTCCTCAACGTATCCACTCTTATACCAGGAGTACTTGAATACATCGAAAAATCTTGGGGAAGAAACACGTATTATATATTATAAAAATTTATTATACATCACCGTTTTCTATGTACATACAAGCGATCTTTTTTTTAATGAATAACGAAAAACTTAATTATCAAAAAAATGCGGGAGTATGGGGTACCCCATCCCCCGTTATTAGCTTTTTGTGAAGATATCTACCTTGAGACCATGTATTACGCTGGAAATTATGTTAAGGAAAAAAAAATATTTCTGTTATAGTTCACTTGATTTATATCAATAGACGAGTTCATTAATTTTGAAGCTTTATTATTATTTTTCTATATTTAGAATTATTAATTTTCTAAACTTGTTATACATCACCATATTCTATTTAAAATCGGCCTTCGTTTGATGAACAAGAAAAAGAAAATATGTAAAAAAAATGGGGGGTACGGGGTAGCCCGTCCCCCGTTATTAACTTTTTGCGAATACGGACGACGCCACCCTTAGGGCCATGCAATATGCTGCAAATTATGTTAAGAAGAAAATTTAACACTTGTTATAATTTAGGAAATATTTGTAAAAATTGAAAAATCGTCCAAACTTTGGAGGGGGCTATACCCCAAAATCGTGCGGATACGCCGATAAAAAAAATACGTGTCTGTAAAGTTTCATCGAAATCGGAAGGGGTCACCCGCCGGTGTTCCCTTGTAAGTTCTTCCGACGCTGCTAATATGGAGTTATTCTGATATGCGTGAAAATAAGCTACAATGTTAATTTCGTTAGTTTCATCATTAGTTATCGGTTTCTGATCATTTTTATTAGTTGTCACCCTTCCCAAGCCAATAAAGTTTGATTCGAATTTTCTAAACTTTTTCTTCGTCATTGGAGGTAAATTTGGATATTTTTCATTAAATGTCCTATCCACAATTCTGTTACATTCTCCACGTATGTAAAATAAATCTAAGATATGAATAGTACCATATATATTTATTTTGTTTGCCATTCTGCTTGTAATCACTTTCTGTCAGTCCTTACTGTAGTTTCAAGTGATACTGGCAGAATTAATCCTTTAGAAATATTCTTCTTATTGAAAATTTGCCTACACCCGTTGTAACATTCATTTGTTTCAAATTAATGTGCGGATTATCTTCAATGACTGGTAAAGCTTTCAGTTCATTTTCTTCGTGCTTAGTGTTTGAATTGCGTATAACCTGCTTCGAATACATACTATATATCTTTTGCGGATACATTAGGTTCATAGATCATTTCAAACCTTGCTCAATTTTGACGTCACAATTTTATCGTAAGGTAATTTTCAAAACAGTCAACAATCATGTTAAACCTGTCAAAACAATTAAGTAGCGAATTTACTATTAAATTGTAAATGTGGTAATAAAATATTTGAAGTATTATAAGGTGGAATTATTATTGCTAATGCTAAAAGAGTATACCGCCATCCAGAAGAAAACATCTACTTGGTTGGATGGTAAAACGTATGCAACGAAACGGAATAAGATTTAGGAATAAGAAAGAGCTGTGGGAGACCATCAAGAATATATGAGAACAATTGTTTAATGAGCAGGCTTATATTCAAAATTTAATTCATTCGATACCAGTGAGGTTGTGCGCCATTATAGAAGCAAATGGTGGGCCAACTATATATTACTATTTATTATATGTAGTTAGATCAGTTGATAAAATTATGAATAAAAATATAGTAGTATATTTTTATTTAATCTTGTCTTTTTAATATTGCTGGTAACTTTACACACATACATATGTATTTTGAACACTTGTTGTTGTTTTGATTTAGGGTCATATTTATAGTTCGTTCTTGAGGTTGTGTCGATGTTTGAGCACGCGATTTTGATATAAATGTAATTACAAATGTGTCAAAATCGATTGCTCAAGCATCAATACAACCCCAAGCACGAACTATAAATAGAACCCTTAGATAATTTTGATTTATCTCATTGAAATTTTCAAACATTTCTCAAATAAAGGCGCATTCACACTATTAAAGAAATTAAAATATGTAGGTAAACTGTGGGCGCATCAGCACAGTCACTCGACGTGGAGACGCTGTATAAGCTGTATTTTGACAGCTAAAACCTGTGTAAAACCACCAAATTGTCATAATTATGACAGTTTGACAGGTTTTAGCTGTCAAAATACAGCTTATGCAGCGTGTCCACTTCGAGTGACTGTGCTGATGCGCCTACAGTTTACCTACTAAAATAACCAAGTTACATCAGTTGTATTGTCCAGATCATTGTGAAATCAGTACTACATTCGGCAATGTCATAAAGGCTTACCAATGTTTAAAAGTGATGAAGTTTCAACATCTACTATATTACTCGCATATCTTCAATTTACAAAATAATAATTTCATCATAGGAGATATTAATTATTAATTGGAATTATAAAAGCAAAATGATATCAAAGGCTCCCACGGCCCGAGTCTCTCTTACGGGGCTTCCCGGTTTTGACCGCTTCATAGTAAAGTACATATATACAATACAAAATAAAATAAAACAAAAATAGTATATAGGTATACAACTTTCTCGACCTCGACGTTTCGCCAGTAATGTAAGTAGCTTCTTCAGGAGTACAACTAGGTGAGGGGCGCCAGAAAGTCACGGTAACTCGACGTATCAACCACACTAGAGGCGAAAACCTTCCGACAAGGAGAAGGTGGACGTGCGGGGGTATATATATAATTATGCAGAGAAACGGAACGGTGAGCGCGAGGTAACGATGCGGAACAGTGAGCACGGGTTGAAGAAGAGGAAAGGACGAGTTTCCAAATACTGGAGAGTGGGTAACCAATATCACGATTGAGATTTTGAGGATGCCTTTGGATCTCGATAGCTTCTCTTACCTTTCGTGGAAATAGCGATGAGACTTGCTTACAACAGATACCTGATCAAAACAAATTTTGTAGCTCGTATCAATAAAGTGTTCGGCTAAGGCTGAGTGTGTTGAAGAACGTACCTTAACGTACCAACGACCATTTGGTAGACGAGTAACGAATACATCAAGCAAAAGTAGGGAACCGTTTGTCTCAATCTCCATGGTGAACTTGATGTTGGGGTGTTGCATACTGAATATTATTTTATGGTTTGTATATTACTAATTACTTGCGCCATTGCATGATGACTTTAAATCTAACAAACGTCAAAATATTGCATTTGCGATAAATTTGCTAAACCGTCAATCAAAAGGGTAACGTGTATAGTATTTCTGGAGAGCGAATGAAGTTTTTTCTAATACACGAAAAATACTGGTATACTATTTGAAAAAACGAATTCCGAAATGGATTTACAAAACTCGATCATCCTGTATAACGGCGAATAATTTAAAGTTGAATGTAGGTCATTATTTTACTCAAGCATACTAAAAAATGGATGACATTGGAGCATTCTTTCAACTTCAATCGCTTATCTCTCCGTAACTATGGGTTTTAGACCAAACTAAAGTTATATGAAATTGCTTATAGTAATTAACAGAATCAATTGTAATATTTTAATACCGAGTGTGCGATTTAAAAATATATAAGTTTTGTTCGTCACCGACTGCTTCGATGTCCCTGTACAAGGAATATGTTTTTAAAACGTAGCTCATGTAGCCCTTAATCAAATTCTAGAAAGGTTTTTCGAAATTCCTCACCGTTTAATTATAATGGTCCGCTCTGTCTTGGTTACACCACCTTTGTATATATTAGCGTTTTTTTGCATATAAATAATAAGTGAATTTAATAAATACTATCGGCTTTTATTTTCTAAATTTACTTTCCGATATTGTGCATTATTTTATAAATCTAATGTGGATTCTAAAGTGGTTTCATAATCAAATTACTATCATTATGTAAATGTTTGTTAATTACATTATGAATTGTATAAAACAGTTCGTATGACGAATTTAAATAATTAATGAGGAACAGGTGTGAAAACGTTTTGTTGTAATTTTACAACTACTTTAATGCTGCAAATTATTTTCGATGTTGTGTATTCGAAGTAATCGATTATTAATTTGCTTAAATTTCACATTGTAATTAAAGTAACACTGTCGTATAACATGATGCACCTGCCGATGATAAACTGTTATGAATAATTATTATGTTAATTCTGCTATCAAATTTTTAATTTGAAAGTAGTTGATTGTTGTTACTGTATGTATACATGCATAATAAAAAATGATGACAGCTAATAACGTGATATTACTTAGGTGTACGCATGTTCAAGAATTTAAATAATAATTTATAATTTACATTTGCAGTGTACAAGGTTAATTAAGTAATTTATTATTGCGAGATAACATTTTGTGAAAATCTTTTAGTTGCGAAATCCATTATTATGTATGCAATTACGAACCTGTGAGTGACTGCGGCATTGATCAAGCATTCCTTCATGAATTGAACAGCAAAGCTATACAAATTAAATTATTTTTTCGGTAAACGGTATTCATCACGTTAGGACAAAGTCATTACTTTTGACATTTTGAACATAAGTTTACTAAATATTAAACAGTTAATCCATTAAAAAATTACGAAACCTTGTGATATTATCCGCGTTAACAAGAAGTAAAGCTTAATACTGCGCAGCCAGTATGGATGGTGCAAAATCACTTCAGATACAACTATGGTAAAAATTTTTCATACATTACTGTATGAAAATGTTTATTAACCATGTCTAAATTTTTGTCGGCTTCCAAGTTGCAATAACAAAACCGTGTTATCTGCGTAGTTTTATTATATTTATGATAATATTATCTAAAAATATCGGATACCTGTATTACAAATATACAACTTTGGAAATTCTGTATTTTAACCTAGAAGCTGAAATTCTTAGAAAAACTACATTGGATCATCAAACTAGCAGTAAATTACTTCTTCTGACTTAAAGATGAAGCAATAACGCTTATATTCAACCGGCACATAGATGGCATTTGTGTCTGAAAGAAAATCTAGCAAAAAGTGTGTTTCTTATAAATCAATTAAATTGTAATTGAAATCAATTATTCTGAAAGATATCTCACATTTTTAATACTATTCAACACAAATTATATTATAAATTGAAGGAGTGCAAAATTGGTATATGTAGGAGAAAAATGATCCAACTTCAGAAATTTCTATCTTATGCCTTTTAAACAAAAGGGATATAACATATATGTACTAGATCTTAATAGTTTGACATTAATTTTCTAAATATATGCTTACAAGCTTCCTACTTAAAGGTTTGTTGTAGGTTTGTTTTTCCCAAACGTATTTAAACATTTTTTATATAAAAATATGCTCCCGACATTTTATCGTTACTACCGTTTCACTAAAATGGAACGAGTTATACCTTTCACAAAATGGTAGTTTACACCAGTGGTGTGCGAGTATGTGAAAATATTAAATGCATGGCCATCCACATTTTACTATTCACTTCCTATAACCGTCGTATGCCTTAAGTACTGCCTTGCAATTCGATTATCTGTTTCTCGTTTATCTAAATTCTCTTTCTATTAGTATATATATACATAGAGAAAAATATGTATACAGAACATCAGTAAGTACCAAAGCAGAGACACACTGAATACATACAAGCAGTTCCAGATTTAAATCATGCTGAAGTTAGAACTTCCATGTTTAGATGTTACTGGCGAACTGGCAGTATATTAATAATTCTGATATATTCTGTTTAACAATAATTGTTAAATTGACTACTTATTAAATAACTACTAAAGGTTTGTTTCCAAGCTAGCCTGTATGCAACAGCTAAGATATGGTTACAAAATAAACCTTTCACTCCTTTCTCTATCTGTAGCTCAAGATTCAACTGTTCCACTCGTTCAAATAACGAAGGTACTGACATTTTCAAGTACCGTAGTGAAGATATTTTAAATAAATGGTCTCGGTTGTACAGTTTCAGGAAAAAGATATCACTGACTAAAGTGGCACCGAAAAACTTCTAGAAATTATTTAGACAAGTGTAGGATGATGGCTCGATGACGTAACTGAACACCAAAAATTTAAATTCTTATTTTATACCAAGTTTACCAACTTAAGGTCTAGCACAAATATGAAAATTGAAATTTTCTGAAAATTCCCCATATTTTACACGGACAATTTCTTTTGTATATTGTCAAATAAAGGGAGGGGAGAAGTAGAAACTTTGTTTTGAATGAACGCTTGTAACTCCGGTTCTGTTGAATCGAATTTCGCAAACTTAGTCTCGTTGAAAACAGCATTCCTCCTCTAATCTATTGCTTACAAATTCGAACCAATATAATAAGTGATGGGCATGCTAGAGGGCGCTGTTTAATTATTTTCGGAAATTTTGTTTTTATCGAAAATATTAAATAGAAACATACATTTTTGACTATAGATTAAAAAGTAGGCTAAATTAGCAACAAATTAGCAAAAATAAGGTATCGCTATCTTTTACCTATCCAAAGATATCTTGAGAACTGTGTGAATGGTAAGAATTTCTTCTATGATTTTAAATTATTCTGCTTCCCCTGAATGGAGTTTAGCAAATTTGGTCTTAGTAGAAAGAATTTTCTTTGGCTTATATTTAGTGATTCAAACTGTTTGATATTAGTTTGTCCATCAGCGCTAGTGGGCGTTAAAAAATTTACGTACATTTTGTGATTTTTGTCAGGATATTGTATTTTACTGTATACTGGACTACAAAATTGACATCGTGTTAATTATCGTAATATTTATACGAGTATCCCACATAATCTAAGGCAGTCTAAAACTTTCTGATTACTTATCGGAAAATATTCAATAATTAAACTGTGTAGGAAATTCATGTTATGGAGCGTATTGTCCGTCTATGACTATCTTAATGATTAGTCATAGCTGTGAAATAATATTCCTAGCATTTATTATCTCCACATACATTCTGACTCCAATCAGTAAAAACACATCTAACGCAATTGCATGGAATGATGCGATAATTATCGGTGCTATTTGAAAAATTCATTGTTCACGTATGAATATTTCTAAACTGACGCCCTGGTGCCATATAACTGGCGCTTAGATAGCGATACCTACATATGTAACAGTTTGTCATTGTGTCATGAAAAAAGAAATAAATTAGTAACAAACTTAGTAATATAAGTCAAGGACATATGTATAGGTACAGTGTGTCCTCGGATCGACGCATGAATTGGTATTTATTTTCATAGCACACTTAAAAAATAAAACAACACAAACATTTCCTTGGCATACTCATTGGCAGAATTTATTAATCTGAACAACTTTTCTCAACTACATTTCATCGTATCTCCTGCAGAAACACTTTATTAGTGGAAAGAATAACTTTTTTGTGGATTTTCGATCTTGCATAGTTTATTATTCTGAATAACTTTTCTTAATAATATTTTGTCGTATCTCGTACAAAAAAGATACTTCATTAGTGATAAGAACTACCTTTCTATAAATGTCCAAGACATGCGTGATTTTTGAAAATTAAAAGTATGGCACAAATTACTTTCTACCCAAGCAGGGTTGAACCCTACAAATTTCAACTTGACGGACTATTATACCTATTCATGCGTCGATCCGGGGACACACGGTATGTGTAGTTACTGCTCTAATGCTACAGTGCATTCCGCTTAATAGACCACCATAGGGATATAATCAATATGTTAATTATCGTAATATTGAGCAGAATAAATGAGCAGCAGCTCAAATATTCGAAATTATAGATACAGGTGCATATGTAGGTATGTACTGTAGTAATATGTATATAGCAGTGGTTCCCAAACTTATTTGTACTGTGACGCCCTTGGAACTTTGCCATTTTTTTACGACGCCGCTCAACCCTATTTGGACATTTGAAGTTTTTATTAGAAAATAAGAACGAAATCAAAACATAAGCATAAAAGAGGTATTTATGTAACTGGCTGCCTAATGTAAAGAATGTGCTTGCTTTTCTGAGCATAGCTTCTGAAACCGGGACTCCAGTTTGGAAATTGCCACTCTCATTTCTTTTTTTCGTCTATTTTTGACCTGTACTTGTTCTTTATTACTGCAACTGCAGAGAAGCCTTTTTCGCACAAGTACGAAGTTGCAAATGGTATTAAAACCATTAAAGCAGCAGTGCCGAAGGCACGATATTCATGAGAAACTGAGCCCCAAAATTCAAACAGTTTGTCCTTGTCGTATTGAAACTTTAGGCTGGAATCACAGGACAATTCTATTAGTGTCGATCGTGTGGGCGACTGAAAAGAGTTTCTGACCCAGTCATATTGCTCCAGATTATCGGGAAAATATTTTTCAAAGTCTTCGCTTAATCATAGCAAGTGCTGTGTGAACATTATTTTTAAGAGGGATTGAGGATTTCTATCGATTTTTCTTGTAGAATACCTTGTAAAGCAAGGAAACAGTCAATTACTTGCTTACTTCTAATTTTCTCTTCCATAAGAGCAACTTCTGAAACCCAGTAATTTTATCTGCCAATTGCAGAATATGAGTATTGTTACCCTGCAAAGACTTATTAAGATCATTTAATTTGTTAAATATGTCACAGAGATATGCCAGTTTTATTATAAACTCTGAATTAATAAAGTTTTGCGCATCATTATATGATTCTGTCTGTAGGTACGTGTAAAATTCGTTTCTTAATTCGTATACACGTGTGAGTACATTACCTCTGGACAACCAACGAGAGTTGCAATAATAAATTAAAGGGGTATGCTCGGCACCCAATTCTTCACAAAGTTTATGGAAAAGTCTCCACTTCACGAGTTGTGTTTTAATGTAATTCACAACACTTAACTCATGTGTAATGTTCTTTGCTGCTAAGGCCTCTCTATGTATGACACAATGTGTCCATTTTACACTTGGGGCCTTGATTTTAATGAGAGCTTCTAGTCCTCCATACTTTCCAGACATCGCTCGGGCACCATCCGTACACACGCCGACACAGTTTTCCCAGCTAATATTATTTTCAGTCATATATGAATTTAAAATCTCAAACAAATCAGTAGCTTTACCACTTTCACATATTTTTCTGCAAAATAATAAATACATACATTTGTTTCTTGTATGTACTGTACGTAACATATCAATTGAGCATACTATCAGTCGCCTCATCCAGTTCAATGGCAAATAAAGTTTCCCCTCAAGTTGCTTATTAATATCTTCTGTCATGTCGTGAATACGACGACTAATCGTATTGTTTGAAAGAGATACATTTTTTATTTATTTAGCTGCCGATTCTCCAATCATCATACCATATCAACCGCTGCAGGTAAGATCAGTTCCTCAGCAATAGTGTCTGGTTTCTTACATTTGGCAACACGGTGAGCTACCATGTAAGAGGCGAGTAATGCTTTTGTAGATATTGATGCTCTTGAGACCAAAGCCGTGGACTGATGTTTCAGTTCTCGCAGTTTTCTTACAAAAAAAGTCTCTCCGCTTACCTTGTAAATGGCTGTGAGTTGATTCCAAATGCCGTTTTACATAGTTTATTAGGAAGCATACGAAATTCAAATATTGGTCGTCATATTTCCTATATTTCTTCCATTTACTTAAAGTAATATTACTGCTCTCGCCTGAGTCTTCACTTTGTTTTCTATTTTTTTGAGTAATATTATCCATTGTCAATATCAAAACTCCGCGTGCGTATTTAACAAAACAAAAGCTTGACTGAACGACATGAACACGTGGGACATCTGACTGAAAATGGCTTGGATGGTCAGCCGCAGCCACCTAGGCGTCAGCCCATATCCTGCAATTTTCGGGTACCACACCCGAACTGAAACTGTCACCCACTATCTCACCGCCCGCACGAGACCGACACCTCTCGGAGAGGACCGGCGAGCCGGAGGGCTCCTCTCCCCCGTGCTACCCATGTTAGACAAGTTTCCTTGTCAGCGTTAGACGGGTAACCGCTGGAGACGCTTTAGCGAACTCCTACCTCACATCTAACCCCACGGGGCCTAGGCCTCCTTGCGGATGGCTACTATCGGCCAAGCGTGGGAAACGGAATCTGGCCGTGAGGTACAACCAGCCCGCCCGTGAATTAAGCCTGAACTACGGGGACGGCCGGGCCGAAGCCCTACCCCAACCACGCCAACTCTTTCGCCCCTCCGGTGATCAAGTATCCGCGGCAGCTACAGTGAAATCGTAGGGTCCCAGAGTCACCGAGTTGTTTTAGGATGAAACCAAAGGTTTCCCCAACCAGACAACCAGCGGGCGGACTACTCGGCGAACCGACTTTTGTCCTCCCCTACTATCTTCGCCAAATTCTCCCGCCACGCCCGTTTCCCTGAGTGTGGCCACCAAGGATGGGGTAGTGCAGCTGCAGAGTTCTCTAGGTAAGCGCCGTAGGGTGCCTCACTTAACCACCGTATATTCCGACGGTTAGCGGCCGGACACCGGAGCGTATGCCCATGCCTACGCCCAAGCATCCTCCCCTATATACGAAGTCTACTCCCGCCACGCCCGTTGCCCTGAAACTATGAGATCAGGGATTGGGTAGTGCAGCCGCAGAGTTTTAAGGGTCGGCGCTATAGGGTAAACGCCGACCCGGGAACACGTGGGACAGTAGGAAACTACGGACAGTCGCCTCAAGCGAGCATAAGCCGAACGACTGCGGCCCATCCCGTAATCACCCGAAGGGGAATAGGCGCCATGTTCTTTCAGGCTACGTCAGACTCTCGCCAATTTTCAAATCTATCGTAGTTCTTTAGAAGTAAATTTTAATTTGCAGTTTTTCATTATTACTATTCTTTAATGTATGAATCATTATTACAGGCGCTCACTAAACTCGGTCGCATCAACACGCGACGCACAGTTTGGGAAGTCCTGGTATATAGAATAGTTACCAAATGTCCATATGTAACGTAATTTAATAGTTAAAAATATAATAAAATAAAACTTATAAACTAATATGGATGTACTTACAAAATAAATTATATTTTCTTAAAATATGCATCGATTTTCTTCTGACGTAGATCACTTTTCATTTGCTTATAAACAAAATCTGCGCAAATATCCAGAGCTGCTAGTGGGCTTTTGTTCTTCCCTTCTTGGAGAAAATAGCGTCTGAGTTCGGATATGTGTATGAGCTTCTTTGGTACTAACTGGAGTAAATTCGATATCATGGTCGTCGTCTTCTTTCTGTTCTAGGTTATTTCCTTCTACTATAGCTGCAATTATTTCGTCTTCTTCTCTGTGTGAATCTATATCGAAGCAATTAATACCATTGTCTATGTTGACATATTTCTCATAATTTTCCAAACGTTATGACTAAATTGTTTTCTTCATTTCTCGATACTGCTCTCTTTTTCTCAGTTTCGAAGGTTTCATTTTCAAAATTCTTAAAACCACAATGTGCAAAGCAATTAGGTACTTATTGTTTTATTATTTATATCTCGCCAACTATAAACAACAAATTGAATTCCTTGTAATATGTTAACTTTTGAACTTACTTCGATCAGTCGAAGAAGGTTCAATTATATCTTCCGTAATTGATAAAAGAATGTGAGCCACTAATCGCTTACGATAGTATGTTTTTAAATTTTTGATAACACCCATGTCCATTGGCTGTATAATTGAAGTGGTATTTTGTAAGGAGTTCCAGTGAGGATGTGCTGCACAATTATTTACGACAAGAACGATTTTTTAGATTGTTACTGTAAACTTCTATCCCATTCTTTTAAGGAGTTCTCAAAAATTTGTGACGTCATCCATGCATTTTTATTACCTAAATATTGTACAGGTAATCTTTCTATCGTAATTCATTTGAAGCATCGAGGTTTTGCAGACTATCCTATTACCATGAGTTTCCTTTCGTCAGATCCCGATATGTTTGTACAACACAAAATTATTATTCGGTCAAGTGCTGTTGTTGAACATGCTAATTTCTCGTGCTTTTAAACTAAGGACCGATCTGGTGTTGCACGATAAAATAAGCCGGTTTCGTCGGCATTATAAATGTTGTCTGCCGAATAGTTTTGCAAAAGTTCTGGTAATTTTGTTAATTTCCAGTCTTCCGCGGATTTCACTAGTTTTTTCGCCGTAAGATTTTTAAAATTTAATACCGTTTCAAATTTTCCAACGTGACAACCAGCCGTCGGTAGCTTTAAACTCTTTATGACCCAATTTTTGAGCTAATTCTTCTGTTTTAGTTAATATTGTTCCACTTGAATTAACACCTTCATGAGTTATGTACAATAGAAAACCAACGGTTTAGGACATCATCTACTTCCGGATCTTTCCCTTCACGATGTCGTTTTCGCGATGTTTCTTGATTTTTTAAATCTGCCCATTCTTTTTGCAATTTATCTTGATTCGTAATTAAACGAGAAATTGTGGTTCTCGAAACACCTGTTACACGTAATACTTCACTATGGGAAGGTTTTCCAGGTTGTTTTTTAATTGTTTCTATAACTTGTATTTTATCAAACAAAGATAGGTCTTTTTCGTGGCATTTTAACTAACAAACTTGTGTTGGAGTTGGTGTGTAAGTGCTTTCAGTCAACGAAGTTCACAGTTCGAAAAAATGAAAAACGAACGAACGGTTTGTAAATAAATTAATTTACGACTAACAAAGCGTTTCTTGAAATATATTACAAGCACATTGTTCTATTAAGCGGAATTGTGCTCTAATAAACGGCGTAAAATATTGAAGTAAGCATATAGTTGATTCTGTTCCTCAAGCAAATGTTCATATAAGGGACGATATCTATTAAACGGCTGTTCTATTAAGCCGAAAGTACAGTATATCCACCTGTAGGCGAGAATCAGTGAAAATTGATATCATCTTTTGTATTGCAATCTAAAGCTCTAACATTGGAATAGAATTTGTTTACCATATACAACGTTTTAACTCAACGCACAGTTGCTCTGTATGATTCATATGGGCTATACGATGACCAATATAATCTTTCAATTCATTAAAATTAAGTTCAAGTAATTACGATTGCCAAAAATGTTGCTGTAATACATAAAATTTAGTACCAATTGATATTTCCGAACTGGATCGCATTTCATCTTGGAGTGAGCAAACAAGAAAAACTAAACTCGTATAACGGGGCTGTACCTAATATTGATTGTGGTTAACTTACAATTGCGTAGCAGTTAGGAAGAAATACAGAATAACTTTACATATTCTTATTATTGTATATACTAAGTCCCCACGTATATTAGAAATCAGCACTAGATTATAAATTTTATTTGATAAGGTTTTCAATAATATTATAACAGGAATTACTTTAAAATTTTTAGATAAATATGTAGTCCATACCGTATGTCTCACTTTTGTCTGCTGACGTACATATTCGAGAAATAAGAAAATATAAGAATGAAGAGTGTACTACTCCTATAAAATGCAATAAATAAACTACATCTACTGCACATTTTACAATTTACTAAATAATACCTTTCCCACCAATTTACTAGGTGGCTAACGATGAATGTGCAATGCTGTAAAAATCTCTCTATAATAAAACACCTATACATACGAGTATACATAGTAGAATTCGTTTATAGAGGAAAGTTCTTGGCCCTGGATAATATTTATAGCTGGAACATGGAAAAGAAAATATATGCGTGGAAATATGTTAAAATACAATCTTTTCTATACTAATTTGTATATAAACGGAATTACCTAAGTATATGCTTTCCCACACTATATGAAAATTTCTATAAAGAGCTACATCACCGAACTTTGTCTCAATACATTCTACATTAAAAATTTAGAATCATTATATCTCGTTAGCTTTCGGTAATGCAGTGAGCAGTGATCATTTATAAAATGAAAATTACTAAATAAAGAAGATTTACTTTAAACATAGACTTAATTGAGTAAAAAAAAGATGATCTGTGATGTTTGCTACGGTTATCATTTATATACGAACACAAAATTTTAAGATATCCAGTATATAACATTGCAGCATACTTTGCAGTATAATCAAACACAAATTGTGTTTATTTGCCGATCGGGTATCAATTTTAAGTAAACATGTTTGAAATCAGCTTAGCGTAGAAAGACGAAAAATTAAAAAGGTTTAGCTTTTATATCGAGTTATAGGAAAATATGATGATATTCAAATCAAAAATCGATGTGCATCGCAAATTTCTATCAAAGTTATTTATTTAGCTAAAAATTTTCTATACATAACGCTAAATTGTTCTATAATCCATTTACAGTGGGAAAAACTGCTGTCCAGATAATATTGGCCGCAACCGTACATATATGGTGTTTCAGAGAAATTTTGGCAAATTTGATTTTTGAAGCATCCATTGCTCAAGAAAATGGTTTTAAATACGCGGGAGAGGGGAGGGAGCAGATATGGGATCGACGATTTTTGGAATGAGCTAATGTTCTACCAAATTGTTTATAGTAATTACCAGAATCGATTGTAATATTTTAATACTGAAGACTGCATTTAAATAAAACATAAGTTTGGTTTGTCGTCGGCAGCTTCGATCACCCTGTATAAAGAAAATATTTTTAAAACATAGCCCATGTAGCATGTGAATTTGATTGAGGGCTACTCAATCAAAGAAAGGTTTTCCGAAATTCCTTACAGCTTAATTATAATGGTCCAGGCTATCTTGGTTGCACAAACCTGTATGTATTAGCGTTTTTTTGCAAATAAACTGAACATTAATGCAGGGAGTGACTCCATACAGCGCGGCTTTATCCCCCTCCCCCCCCCCCGGCTAACGTATGATCGGTTTAATACAAAGGTTCCAGTTTTGGGTCATTAATATGAAATATTATCCACTATATTCTTGAAATAAAATTTCTATTTAGTTTCAAAGATTGAGGACAGGGGGCGATATAGTATCAAAATTTTAAATGGAATGGAGGATCGAGTAACTCCTTAGTATGGTATCAAGTTGAAGTTTCATAAAAATTTATTCGCACCAAAATTTTATTTCATTATACATTTTGTGTGGAGTTAACTGCTCAATATAAATTTAAAAGTCTTAGGTAGCTATGAATTGTAAAACGTGTGTCTTTTATTAAGCCGATACTACTTTAGGAATGTCATAAAATAGAATTTGATTGACATAGGTGCCATATTCAACAATAATAAATGTCAATTTTCTTTGTTACTTTGAATGGCGTTCCATTAATTTTAGGTTTAGCGTCCATGGTTGTTTATGGCGTAACGATTCTGAATTCATTTTTAACACTTGCATTATTTAAATATATCTTCGCTGTCACTTTAAGCGCTAAATTTATGAAATCGAAATTCATTCAAGAGTTACGTGTAAAAGTAGGACATGTTTGCAAAAATACTGACATTGAGATCTTTAGAAAAATGCGGGACGAAACGCTAACTAGGATTTTTAATTTAACAATTAACGAACTCATGTACGAGTAGAGCATCTAATTGTATGAAAAATTATTAGCTCTGTTGTAATTTTTCTTTAGTCGACAGAATTTTGCAAAAGTTTTGCATTATACTCGAGCAAGTAAAACGAAAATTGATGTTTATTATTGCTGATTATGGCACTTATGTCAATAAAATTCTATTTTATGACATTTATAAGGAAATACATACTTTAGAATAAAAAACGTGGTATTGTACTACTAAAATAAAGTTTCATTTTGCCGTGACAACACCATGATATAAACGTTTTTATAACAAATACAATCTAAGATAAATAATTTTTCAATTTAATTTAAACTTTTGAAATAATAATGTTATTCATTCTCCTTTGAAGAAACAATTTGATATTCTTTAAGTCTACTATCTGTTACCTATAATAAAACCGTTCTTTCTAAAATTGCATATAGTAACATATGTATCTTAATACTTTTTTTCGTTTATGTAACAGCATTGATTTAAACAGTTACCTAATGTTTATTCGTTAATTCGTTTTTTACTACCCTGTTCGAAATTGAAAGAGAGGTAATACTAAAAATAAATTATAAACCAGTTCAAATCGTGTAAAGCAGAAGCAAGTGTGTAAAATATATCCAATAATAAAAGATTCTTGCCCCAGTCAGTAATTTCATATTGCATTGAAATTTCTATTCCGTAACGAAACACGTTTCCGTTTTATTATTCAATTATTTAGTGATTTTATGTAGACACCGTACATGTGTATTGATAAATTCGAATATATACAAGTTTTGGTTTAGATTATACAACTGATGTGTATTTTAGCAATAACATTCTCGGTTTTCCGCTAAACTGGTTTCCAATTTGCAGATATGTGATTGTACATAGTTATATCGGGTTTGTTTAGGGATCATGGTGAGAAGCTTAACTGGATTTATGAATACTTCATTTTATAAAATTATTTAATGTTTTACTTCATACAATATACATTATATGTGCATCTATTAAACTTATTGTACGAAATATACCATGAGACAATATTTGATAGTAAGGACACCACTGTAATGGTATTTGAATAGTTTTCATTTCATTAAAACTTACTAGCTATCAGTTAAATATATTACAATATGTTTAACCGTTTGTCATCGATTTCAAACAATCGTGAGCAAGCACGCAAAGAAAATCTTGGGTTATTAATTGTAATATTATATAGTACTGTTCAACTAAGAACATTTATTCAATTTGTCTTCGTTGGCTCTTGAAATAAAATAGAAATTTAAAATCCACATTGAAATGAAAAAACCTTGCATCTATGTAGATAATACTAATAATAATGTGCTTATTAACATGTTAACTGCTGTATTAAACAGTATTTTTTCGTATGCGATACCAGTAATACCTATGTAACTGATACTCACTATTTCATTGTACCAGCACCAATCATATACATATGTCTGGTGTGTAGAATCGAATTTAGGAACTGTCCCTTACCTTATTTATTCGTGTGTGAAAAATAAATAAGATCTGTTGTCGAGTAAAGATAATAAACTAAGTATATGAAACAGAACGTGCAACTGTCCTAGGTCAAAAATAATGTTGCCAAAGATATAGAAACCAAATTTTATTTTTGCAAAAACATTTTTCACGGATAAAGAGTATCTACACAAAAACCAATTATTTTGTGTTTGAGTGCTTTGCATTAAAATAACATAGGCACATTGCGGTTTCTCTACAAAATGCGAGCAAGAATATTTATACTTTTTGTTACTTCTATATCCGCCGTATATCTGCAGAGTTCAAAAGTTAATCGCTCGCTAAATTGTAATAAACTTGTCATCGTGATGACTTTCATTGTAGATCATTTGTGCATTTACAAGAGCTGTTCCAAATATTAGTTCAAACACAGCTTTGAAGGCATCACTTTAATCCTTTACGGAGGGTAGTATAATATGACAACTGATCACTAATGTCAACACCTTTTTTTTGCATGATTATAACTAAGTACAGATTTAGGTTTCATAATTATTTCGCCTATCCTTCCCGTTCGTCTAGTCTCGTGAAGATTAGCATCATGTTCTACTTTATTTGAAATCATCAGAATACTTCTCTTGTCATGCCATTCTATTATTTTTATCCCGGTTCCATTAATTACTCCGGTAACTTCATTCTTCTTTATTTTCTTCGGGATCAAATCTTTAGATAGATTTTTGCGGTTACTTTAGAGTTCCACAATAGAATGTTTTTCTAGAGTATAGTTGGTTTACCAGCGGAATATATGACGAATGTAACATATACTTATGAACAAAAGTCTACATACAGGTAAAAAATCGCTTGTTTTTACAAATAGAGGATGAAAAACGATTTCTTTCGCCACAAATTGATCATTACGGACAAGAACAGCTTAAATGGGAGTATTTCTCTAATATGTTAATTATGAACAAAGTTTCAAGCATTGAAGTACAATGGAAAAATTCATCCCTCCTTTGTGGTGAAAGTTGAATTAAACTTACATGACTAAAAGAAAGAGTATGATTTGATAATCCAAAATTTCAATTGATTATCTGCAATGGTTTCAAAGTTATAAATTTTTTACTTTACGAAATAGAGGCGAAAATCGCATGCACGCTCTCTGTTCACGCGATTTTCGTTTCTATTGCGTAGAGTAAAAAATTCATAACTTTGTAACCATTGCAGATAATTAATTGAAATTTTGGATAATCAAATCATAATCTTTCTTTAAGTGATATAAATTTGGTTCAACTTTCATCACAAAAGAGAGGTGCATACTTCAATGCTTGTAACTTTGTTCATAATTAACTTATTAGAGAAATACTCCACATTTAAGTTGTTCTTGTCGTTAATGATCGATTTGTGGCGAAAGAAATCGTTCATCAACATCGTTTCAATCAACAAGCGACTTTTTTACCTGTATGTAGACTTTTGTTCATAAGTGTATGTATATACTTACTATATTAATTAAACGTTAAAGTTTAACATTTTTTTTTTAGTTCTCAAAGACATTCTTAGGCATATTAACTCTTCCAGTAAAAGTTACACATAAGTTGTTAGTGTCTTCCAACCATATAAATATAGTTTTATTTGCATGCGCTACCAGTCACCAGCATTTGGTACCGACTACGTGCATACAGTTTCACTTGCATGCGTTACCAATTTCAGATGTCTGGTACCAAATAATTTAAAATTCAAATGAAGGATGTTATACTGATAAAGTAGGTACCTATAAAATAAATGTGTGTGTAATAGTTCCGAAATTATACATAACATAAGTTATGGAAATAAGTATATGGTTACTAGATACTGCTGTAACGAAAATAGTAGTACCAGTCACATGGTAGTGCAGTGGACGTGTTAATATTTGTTAATGTTAGTATTTTTAGCACACTTATTTTCTCTTTTCTTCTTTTATTTTAGGACTTCAATATGATGAAATGAATCTAATTGTTTATTGTTATGCGGGATTATATTTTACTTGGTTTTTACTGGTACAAAATGAAAAACAAACATATATAAATGATCATTTTTATTACACAAAAAACATCATAAACCAACAACGAGGATCATTAATTTTACTTTAATATACGAGACTATATACAACATATACAGTAGTACTTAGGACTACATTATATTAAATATAAATAGAGACGCAAATTTACAATCTGTACAGCTTCAGTTCCAAAAAAATGTTTAACTAGATTGATGGTCATCAAAACTGCGACCATTTTATACCGAGATCACTAGCTCACAAGATATTTGCCAATTGCATCACGATAAGATACGATATAGACATCATAATCCTAAATTGTACTTATAAACTATAAATATACAACTTTCGATTTCTTTATCTTTTTTTTAAATACATATAAAAGACATTTGGTTCATTGCAACGAGTTCTTTCAATATTTACAATCTCTTGTATATATTTGGTCACATAATTTAGGTAAATAAATTAAACACCAACAAGATATAAACAATTTTCTCAAAATTACAAAGAAAAGGAAGGAACGGCTGAATGCAGTTAAGAATTAGACCAGTTAATAATCTTAATTCACTCGACGTTATTTCCTTTTAGTTAATAAAACACAAAAGAGAATAAAAACTTAATAAAGAAGGAATAAGCATCAGTCTTAACTTTTTTTTTAATAAATACCTTACTCTAACATCGTGATGCTCAAAGAACTTAACAACCGCCTGTGCTTATAATAACAGTTTTCTTTTTTTTTGAATGAGATTTGTTGAACACTAAATTCAACTATTAACACTGCGAAAGAAAGATTTTAAGATTTGAATTTTTGTCATATAAAAAATATATATAAAAATAATACTTCCTTAAAACTTAAAAATAAAATTCTTTGTTATGATTTAGCAAATCAAACGCTTAAATTCTTTCTTTCCTATACAAAACAAATATGTAGTATCTTTTTGACAGTGGTATTAATAAAAAAAAACAAAACCAACAATTCTTAAAGATGAACTAACAAAGCAACAACATCCACCAAAAATAATCGCGAGGGAAATTTAAAATACAAAACAAAATCAAAACGAATTCTCTTTCCTATAGAATAAATTTTTCAAATAAAACAAAAAAAACCTAGTGTAGAAAGACGACACAGCACGTATTGCAGTTTTTTCCTTTGCAAATGTTCCTAACACTAAATCACATTTAGAAGTAGTTGAAACAATTAATCTTCGTCGTCGTATAAACTGCACTCTGGCACTAATTGATCGCAAGCTCTCGACTGCCAATCCCTGTCCTCTTTGGCTAACCACGGATGATATAGGATATCATCGGATGTTAATCTTTCCGACGGTTCTTTTCGAAGGAGCGATTTTATAAGGCATTTAGCGCGCGAAGTCAGGCAATCAGGAATGACGAAGTGTCCTCTCGATATTTTAGCAAATAAATTGGCATGGTCTGAATCGTTGAATGGATATCTGTAATGAAGAATAAAAAAACGTTAATTTCTTGTATCTGATAAGTTACATATATTTCGTGGAAAGAGTTACATAAAGTATATATGTAGGTTATCATAGCTTAATAGAAGTGTGGTCGCTGATTGGTTCGTAAGTGAAACGAATTTTTACGTGCGTTATCATGTTCATGCAAATACCTTGAATAATACTATAGCTACATTTTTATAACCACACGCGGCGGGTTGTGCAACCGGTTCTGCATTGAGGTTATTCTCGTTATACAAATGAGTAATTTTAGCACTTCGAGACTACTGAGTAATGAATGTCTGAATATCTAGACGCTTAATTTTCCTTAAATAATGTGTGAATTTCTAATATCTTAGTGAAAGAATTATTTTTTGAATTTGCAAGTACTTGTAAGGTACGGGTATTTTTAATATTAGACGTTATTTTTCAAATCTGATATTAATGAGGTAATTAAAGATATATCGAGACTAAAAAGTCGCGATAATTCCGTAATGGTAATAGTCACAAAACTTCAGCTAACATTTTCTTTGATTTCTTCGCATTTAACAAATTAGCACTCATGACATCTTGGACTGTAAGTTATAAATATACTAATTTCCATTTTAGTGATAATTTATCTAGTAATATTTGAAGTCATTTTCATTAAAATAGAAGATAAGATAAGAAAGTATTAGGAACTTTATTTTTGGTAAAGCAATTCAAGATGATCTGTTTATTGAAGACAAACATATTTTAGAAAACTGCAACATCCCAAAAATTAAATTCTTTCTGCAAACTAAGGCATATTCTCAAAACTATACACTTGACACTTACTGAAGATATGATATATTTATGTATTTGTTTTTAAATATTACGATATTTAAAACCGTTTTCTTTCAAATAGATCAAAAACAAATCTAAAGTACTTATAAAAGATGACACCAGCATCGTTTGTGTGATATGCATATTAATAGTCATAAATACGTATTGCTGCTTTGTGATGTGATGACATGTAATAACGTGCCATCGAAAAAAAACATAATTGGTGTAGGCTATGTAAATGTTTTTGATCGTTGCTTTAGCCACTACCACATAATGACATTTATTATTTGACATTTTATTGTAACCAAAGTTTATAACCTCAAATTAAATGTCAAGGAATAAATGTCATTATGTGAAAGTGGCTAAAGTAACAATCCATTCACATAGCCTGCTCTAATTATGATTTTTTTCGATGTGTCTATATTTATTTATCAGTATAATTTTTTTTTCAGGGGAAATGCTTTATATACACCAAGTGCTTGCGGCAATCACAACTTGCCGTGTGGACTCTCACCCACTAAAACCCCTAGATAGCCCTCTACGGTACCCGGAACCATAGGTAAGTATATATCATCAGGTACCACCGGCTGCCCATTTACTCTCATGCGTCCCGTTCTCCTGCCTCGATTTGCTGTCTTTATCGTTCGTCTAGTTCTTTTTTACTCATTATTTTCCTGATCATGTTTTGGATAGTTTGCCAGTTTTCCGCAGACTGCGTCATCAGCGTGATTAGTGTTGCTGCGGTTATTTGACATCCGGTCTTCAACTGGGCACTTCTTCTTGCTTCGTTACACCTGCCACAGACATGCCTATGTGCCCACAATAGAAGCAACTATCGTCCCTATCCTTTTCAAACGTTTTTGCATAATTGCGGAAAGTCCCATGTGCTGTTAGTACCTGTGTCAGGAAGTAGTCTATGCTGCGGAGCTTGCAGTTTTATCAATTGCCCAATGTTTTGGATTAGGCGCTTCGTTCACTGGGCTTTCTCCATCTCATCGTCCCATCTACTTTGCCACTCTGTCAAGGTGTTTTCTTTGGCCCTTCTTATCGTTTCGTTGCGTTGCTCGTTTTTGTGACTGTACATATATGTGCATATCTCATAAGGTCTATAGGTGTAGCGCCATGAGTAATATTTCATCTTAAATAGTGTTTTCATTCATGTTTTATTGCTTTTTCCATTAATACAGCTTTAACGAAACTGTTGATTGGGTATTGTGATAAAGTTTTATATCAATCCTATAAATTCATTAGGCATTTGCTTTTTCTGTTAGTTATTTCTGATGATAAGTATACTTGCTAGCATAAAGGTGTTTAATTCATACAGTTTTGAATAAACCACTTTAAACCGCCAATTTACTAGAAGTTGATTTCAGAGATGTAATTTTAAAACGACTCATTTATGTTTTTAATAAAAACTGTATAACTAACAATAAAAAAATGTATATAGAAGTAATAACGACTAAATTAACTATTGTATATCTCATTAATTTTCTATAAAAAATAGTCCTCCAACAATCTACCAGTAAGTTTTGATACAACGTAATATACATTATTAAATTTTCTATTGGTCGACATATGCATCATCTTCAAATCGTGTTTTATGATGCTGCATCATTCTATTAATTCTGTCTATGTGCCTGACTAAATCTGGTTCCAGTCCAATTCCTTCTGTAATAGATGGAGTTGAAAATAGTCACGATATAGTTCTGTTATATGTTTGAAACTGCTCATGTTAAAAATATAACATTTTCCTTGAGTTGTTTCAGGTCTATTTTCCAGAATAATTTTGTATTGTATCTTGTGTAGTAGTTCTTCAATGTTGACAATGTCTACAATTGATGTTTCAGCAAAATATCGTAAATTTGTTAGTATCTCTTTTGACGTAATTACCATATCAATATAATAAACGTTATCCTGTAACTTCCTAGATAACTTACAGTCTTCATTGTGTTTTCGATTGGAAAAAAGAGGTACTTAGATTGGGCCAACTCTAATACGTAGGCCGCGAAAAATTTTTTTTCTCGAATCAACCTGCGAGAAACTGATTACGATTATTTTATTCGATACCTCTAGATCATAATACAATACGCTTTCACTTTGTTATACATAATCTAAAACCTTGAATAATAGGCATAAATGTTTCACTTGCTGCCCCTGCGCAATAAAAGTAAACAAATTGACACGTCTAAATATTTTCTACCATTAAAACAGTTATCATTATGAACTGCAATTCTCAAACTCCACATAATAATGAAATACGATTCTGTCATTTACAGCTTTCTAGGTAATTTATTTTATTTCCAACAATACAAGTAATAGGAAGTACAACTTTAACTGCTAGAAATTTAAATTTTACGATTAAACAGTAAAGTGTTTTGTACTGACAACCACGAATATATATAATGCTGGAACCCTTGACGTTCCACCAGTAAAATTAAAACAGCTTTTAAAGTTAATAATGCAGGTGCAACGATGTGGTATTTACTTGATGCACGTGTACGCAACACACTCACATCAAAACTCTATTTTATAATGAAAGAAGAAGACTGGTCTTGATCCTCTTTTATTATTCATGTTTTTTGTTAATCTTTTTTCAACTACTCCATTGCCTTTATTTTCTCTGTACGGTCTTCTTGGTATATATGTATATGTATATATTTCTAGTTCCCATTAGCATTGTAATACGCTGTATTTAAATTAAAACGAAGAGAACGATGGAAGCTTCTTAACCTAGGATGGCTTAGATGACATAGTTTTTAGAATTAAAGATGGTAGTAAGCCTTTCAAAACAGATACAACAGATACAGTCGCGTTCATAATGAAAAGCATTCTTTAGTGTAGTAAATATTACTCCACTTATGGAGTTTCATCGACTTTTAATTCGTGTAATTGGCAAATAATTACATCTATAAATATTTAAAAAATCTTGGATCTTTGATAAAAGCGCTTTTTGACAGATATACGCAATCGAAAGTTGCTAGTGGTAAACATATCATCAAACTGTGAAATGTGAATACAAAGCAAAACTACAAATATACCATTTTAACATTATACTAGTACAACAGTGTACAGGTTTTAGAGCGAGAAAGGAGTGACACGTGCCGTGTTGTCATGGTTAAGACGGAACAGACATGGTTACGACTTTTTCGTGCATCTTTGTGTCGTAGGTTTAGTTGCAGTAATGCATCCTTTCTATTGAAAGTTACGTGAGATTGCATTATTATCATGAAGAGGGTTGTTGTTAAATCTTTATATTAAAAAAAATCCAAATTTATAACTAGCACTAATCGCGACTTGGATAAACTTCCATGCTATCAAAATACCACTGAAAAACAGTTGTTTTTGATTGTGTTTTACCATCAAACGTAGCATTGTGACATTTCTTATAACAACCTCCGAATTTTTATATGTCAAACATTTGAAAACTTTGGCTTAATTAACAATATTGCCGTATCCAGAAACTTCGTGTATTTACCAAATTATTGTTTCAAAAACTATTTCAAACCTTTTGAAAATTTTCACACAGTAATTTATTCCTACATTAATTAAAAATACATTTTTTATTAGAAATACAATTTTTGTTACCTTTTCGACGAATTGTAACAGAAATAAAACAGGAAATCGCAGTCCGCATATAATACAACTATGAATACTGAATAATGAAATTTCATAAATTTGTCATGTGATACGTGTCATATGATCACTGTACGTTTTATCTAGATATATGTATATAGAATTTATGGAATTACAATATTATATTATGTATTAAAATTTATCAACCGTCGAATTATAAATGCTATAGTTTTTTTCCGTAATTATATTATATTATTTGGTAGAGGCATGCACTTTAATATTTTTATTTTCCCCCGAATAATAATTAGTCAATTACGTACTATCTCTTACTAATTGTTCGTACACCGAATTTAAATAGTTCTTACTATTATATCTCTACCTTTTGTTAATATTTTTAAAGATTAGATAAGATTGCGTAGAAAGAATTAGTTATTGTTTAAATATCATTTAACAACGGCAATGTGGCGAAATTTATATTAATTATAGATACTTTTGTTATAATGTCGATATTAATACGCATTCGAAGAATTTTTATCACATGGTAACTAAGCCTAAAGTGACTCCATTTTTCTGTTGCAGGTTTTCATGAAATTACATTCCGCTATGCTTCCAGATATTAAAATCTGTACATTAAATCACGGACCCTAATACTTGAATTATAATATAAGCAGAGGATGTTCAACGAAGCATAAACCATTAAGCCTTAAAGTATGAAGTTCTGGGTAGGTAAGGTAAAATACTGAGAATTAACTTCGACAATAGTAATAATCTAGTGCTATTAACACTGGAGACATTTAAATTTTAAAATGCAAACTGTTGCCACCTCCGCCGTGCTTGCTATTGCTCACCTTACATGTTTAGTCATTAAAATTAATAACCATAGAAACGAATCTTAATTGGAATCACGTGCAGGCATTGAGTTTGTAAGCGGACAAGTTTGCTATCGTTGCGCGGTGCGAGAAAGACAGCGGTAGTAAATGATCGACAGAATTAAGCAATAGTGATCACATCTCGCGACAAAAACTACAGCATCACGCAGATAGCACGAGCCGAAAACAAATAACCCATAGACTTTACGAAAGTGAAAACAAACTACGAACAAGTTCAAGGCCCTTTGATGCTTCGACGTGTAACAGCTATGTGAAAAATCACTGAAAAATTGTCGGACCGTAAATAATTTGAAAAGAAAATGAAATGGTTGTGGGCATCGTGTGGTATTATAGTGTTGAACTTGATTAAGAGAACAACATGTGGTAAATAAGAAGTATGATTTAAGGCGAGAACGATATTTAATAGTAATAGAGATGCTTTAAAAGATGAGATGAGGCCATGATTGGTTCATTTGAAATATTTTCATTATTATATTATGTATTATATATTATACAAAGCATTAGACTATATACTAAGGTGCGTGATCACCGCGTTATCGCTTTTTGACTGGTTTATCGAATATAAATATGTATCAAAGGAATGAAATCCTCGTCATCCATTTCTCTATAATTTGGATGTACTGAGAATCGTATAATGCGCGATTGCAGAATAAAAATATTAATAAAAATGGTAAGAAATTTACAACAACGAAGAATATAATTAACATGATACGATGTTTCAAAGTGTTTGGGTATTATTTTCTAATTAAGAATTGAATACGTATTTTACGGTGGTGTTTAGTTTATAAGGTCCCACCACTACACTACACATCGTAATGGGTTGGTATATGACTCATATGGCAGAAGTCGAGTTGTATACATTATTGATATTTTATAAAACAAAAATTATTTCGCTTGTCACTATAGTTTTATTCTCTTCTCATACATTTTTATCCCCGATTAGTATGTTAAACCTTTTCTAATAGAAAGTATCAGTAATATCTCCAACCAGTATGATTTTTGAATACATATATGTACACTTCGATTTATATCAAATGCGTATATACCTAGACCCTTAATTATACTTCTTCCGCGAATATCTATCTACCATATCATGCTATTTACATAAATTAAGGAAATATTCTTACTATTGATTGGCGAAATTGTAGAAAAGCTTATTACAAAATATCAGCTTACAAAGGTAATGATAATTATGTTAATTGGTTTCGAGAAGATTAAGTGAAAATTATCTGTTATTTAATTTGCTCGAGCAATGTTTCTTAGTAAGTGTAATCTTTATTAGCAAAATATAATTTGTAATTTAAGAAATAATGTAGGTATTAAGATGAAGAGAATCAGTTTTGTTGAAGACATCGAGTTGTATGTACTGTTTATATATAAAGTGTAGTGCTAGTCAGCTTGATGTTCTTTAAATAAGTAAGTAGTGTATTTACATGTTCTTTAGTTTAATATTAGAGAGTATAAGGTTAAAACATTTATATTATCATAATTTATTGGCCAATAATGTAACCTTGATCGACGAATGAACAATCATAAATGAATGGCGCGCGAAATAATCAAACAAACGATCAACAGGTTCATGTGTCTTACATGTTGTGTAATAAACAAAACAAGGTATTATATATAAGGGAAATAAATTGCTAGCGGCTCTGTAAGGCGATAATATCATAGTAAAGACAACTTTTCCAACCGTCTACGTAATTCTTTCTACCCTCTCACTTTCTTTTCCCAGAATATAGTCGAAAAAATCGTTAAGTTTCGAGGCGACATTTCAATTCTTTTTCTTTCCCAAGCTATCAGGCGTAACGGATTCACCATATGTCGGACTCTTCGGTACAGGTGAATATATCCAACACCATACCTATACCACTCATCAACAGCGAGCAACAGTTGGATATTCATTAGGGTGGTGGATCTTCCTCCTTATCGGGCACCAGATGTTATTACTCTGAGTCGTATTTGAAAATACATATATAAGGGGAAAACTAATGAACGTATTTAAGTATTATTCATTACCGGACATCGAAAATGTATATCTATGTAGTTTCAATTATTATTTTTAATTTCTATTATAATATGTACCGAGTACTTTTATTAGAAAACTGAAAACAAATTATGTAAAACTGCGTAATAATTTGAGTACATAAATGTGATTATTTTCAATAAAATGATATTTATGAAAAAAATTTTAACCCATGTAACTCAAATATAAACCTATTATTATTTTAAAAAATGCCTCCAATACTGACTTAGTACTTTTTTTTGTTTTTCTTATGATTTTTGTAACTATTATTCATATGGACACATTAAATTCTATTACAGGTAAAAATACTTATTGCAGTAAAGGACTATTGTTGTTTTATCGGTAAAATGATGCATAATTTAAAGTTTAAACATTCGTGTGATCGGAGTTCTATATCTGTGACAAATATGTTAATTTCGCTGTAAGAAATTCTACATTTCGGATTTGAAACTGGTCTTTTACTAGCTACTCTTGTTGAAAAGTTAGCGCTTGTGCTTTTTACCCATCGTTGACTGTCTTAATTGTTGTATTTCGCCAGTTGAATTCTTTATAGGACCCTAAAAAAACCTTGAAGTCAAATCTGACAGCTTCTAACAAGTAAGTTTGGATTTCTTTGGCCAAGACAGCGGGAAGCAGCTCACTAGAGCGCAAAGCGTGCACTGAGATTTATTTTCGAAGCATCTGTAAACCAGTGGGAAACCCTTGAATTTGTTAAAAAATGTAGACTATGTGCCTCATTGCATCTACTTACTGATATTGATGCTAAATATAGACCAGAATATGCAGGTGCTTTGAACTCGGTCAGAGTTATCCTTAGATAGAGACAAGCACGAGACTTCTTACCGTAGGCGTAGTGGTCTTGACCTCTTTCATGAAATAGGCATTCCTTAGAAATTTATTGAACACTTTTCGTGTTGCGATAAAAGTAGTATTAATATTATATATTTTGTGACCTTTATATACTTATCTTTCAATTCCTCAAATATTTCCACAACACTGAAATAGCAATTTAATAAATTGGTATTTATATATTGGTATTATTTGGTATAATAATTGTTGTTTTATTGACCTATAAGTGGAATTATTTAGGAATTGAAAGATTAGTAAAAGTAGTGGATTATATAGAACCCCATACTAGTCCCGATACTTTATGCCGTTCCAACATTTCCGTAACGTAGTCAGGAGTTAACACCTCAATTGGGTAGAATAGAAAATCGCATAGATTATAAAACATTATATTGATATAGATTTCGATAAGAGGTTTCATCACTAGTTAGTAGTAGATTTGATACTTTATTGGTATTTTCAACAACAAGATCATTAGCACGGAATTATTACAAAAATATTTCACATATGTAATAATTTATTGTTTTGTGTTATATTACATTTCTATTGATGTACTGTAATTCTACATGTCCACAAACAGCTAGGCGTTTGTAATTATTTAAATGTTGCATTAAATTTAAAATGAAATTTGCCTTAAATTTGATGCTTAAGACTATCCAATGATTAAATAATTATTATTGCTTCAAATAAATCTAAATGTATTAATTATTTGTGAAAATAGCAAACATGTACCTCTTATATATATATGTATAAACCTATACATATACTATTCTGAACACGAAGCGTTTTCTGTACAAAATAACACAAATTACAAAGCCAATGCAGGCTCTGTTCGACCAGCTGTTGATGTACCCTAGATTGTTTTGATGTTAGGTTAAATGATTTTATTTCTATATAGTCGACAGGTAAAGGACCACATATGCTACGCAGGTATACGACTATGTACTATATAGCTATATTGTTGGAAAGTCAATTTTAGCTAGCATTACATTATGTCAATTACATAATTAATATATAACCTATATTCCAATACTACTATTCCTGTATGTTGCATACATATATATATTTATTTTCATATTCAACAAATTCTATCTTATATGCAATTACAGACATATTACATACAAATTATGAAACTTAAAAGAACCTCCAAGTAGTATTGGAATAGAGGTTATATACGTATTAATTATGTAATTGACATAATGTAATGCTAGCTAAAATTCACTTTCCAACAATATATCTATATTGTACATAGTCGTTCTTTTATGTTTCATAATTTGTATGTAATATCTCTCTAATTGCATATAAGAGAGAATTTGTTGAATATGGAAATAAATATATATATGTATATAACATACAGGAATTACTGATTGAAAAATAAAACTGCATTATTGTTGCTATCTTTCAATTCCTGAAATATTTCCACTTATAGGTCAATAAAACAACAATTAATTAAATATGTACCAATTTATTCCAGACCATATAATATTATGTTTTTGTTAATGAGACTTCTTCAATGAAAATATTTCAGGAATTGAAATATAAGTACATAGTTCACAAAATAGTTACATTAATTAATTGTTGCCGCATATTAATAATAATACATTTGCTACAATTAAAATTCAACACTACTACTTCAAGTTTATTGCTTATGTATCATATCATAACGTATGTATGAAAGTTATTAAATAAATCACAATTTTTATCATTCGTTTCAATTGGTGTTCTACTGTGTTGCAATTTTTAAATTTATTAGTAGGACGAATTTCCTATGCAGTACTTTTTTGGTTACATAAAAATTGGTAGAGATTTGCAATCGTTTGATTTAGGTAGCGATCAATATTGACTAATAGTAATTTCTTTCAGTTCATGCATGAATATTGACACAGATTGCTGCTAATTTTTTTATTGGATTGTGTGATTTTGAAATAAATAGTTACAAAACCATAAGTATATACAAAGTTGCTTTCAAAAAATCTTACAGAAATATTCGCAATATAATTCGGAAATTTTGAAATGATTAATAGAGGTCCGAACTCTTTATAACGCAACTTTCAATTAGAACCTCGGGGCAAATAAATAGAATTTTATGGTGTTCTTAAAACTGCAGTGTCGTTTAGTATTTATCAAATGAACCGATTATTACTCGCAATGAAGTAAAAGAATCTGTTTATAAAAATAAGATTTGCAAATATGTAATTATATTTTATAGGTATCAGACTTACTTATCATCATTATAACATCGCTGAATAATTTTTCTCTGAATCTCACTTTTATCAGGTGAATTAACTTTTAGTTCTGACTTGCATTCTGAAAACAATGGGTCGTTGACTTCTAGACATTTTGCTTACTGTATAAAAAGCATAATTATATGTTTTTACGTATGTTAGTAAAATAGATTTTACGTATTATTTGGTTTTAATAATGTACTTCACACATCTATGACAATTTTCCATCACGAGAAAATGCGTAATTTTTCCACGAAAGGGTTAATGATCTATGGATGTATATGAAAATATGAGTGCTATACAAACTAATAGTGTTTACTATACACAGGCAGACTCACACGTCTAACCCTTTTTGACTTATTAAAGTACAATATGCTAAATTTTAGACTTAGATGATATTATACATGAAATATATGTAGAATATCACGTAGAATTTAGAAACGTAACAATATACAGGATATTCTATTTAAAATTATACAGTTGGTGCTTACTTCCGGTATAGCTCGGAGTGCTGCCATCTTGAAAATATTTTAGGTGAATGGCCCCCATCGACTTTAGTACAGCGCCAAAATGTCAGATCTTTCATAGCTATAGTTTTCCTGCAATCGATCGTTCCCAGTGAACCACCCTGTATAATATATAAAACCGAATCTTGTGACACACGAGTTACAACTAAGCATTATGGTAACAACACGTTTGCAATCCTTTAAATATAAGAAAAGCTCACCCAACAAGCACCCCTTACTCCTTGCCTATTAACCTTTGTAATAATAAATCAGATCTGAATCGAATGCTTGTAAGATAACTCAAATATAAGGGAAGCCACCTTCTATTATTTATGATCCAGCAAGACATCAATACTTTTCAAATATTTTAGAGAAACAGGTTCACACAAGTCATTTACTTCTATTCGTAGGCTGAGCTGTGCATAGATTATTGTCTTTGTTTGCTTAAATTTCAATTTTTAAGACCCACCAGCTGTTGGAATTATTTGTAAAAAAATTCTTCCGGGAAAAAGGTAAATGAAATTGATGGAAGAAATGGCAAAATGAGTAGATTCTATCTGACGGAGTCAAGTGTTCACAAGTACAAGTACTTCAGGTTGATGTTCTTGCACAAAAATATCATCTGTTCGAGCATTGAAGTCATAATGTTTCTTGCGAGATTTATTCGATATCGGTAATAGTGTGTGATCTTTTATCACTACATAGTGTTGTCCTTATTCTTCGCAATATACATAGGTGTATGTTTGGTATGTTTTGTTTCAGTTTCATGTTAGCGTGGCCAAATATTCGTTAAAATTGAACATTTAATTTATTTCCTCAGCGGCACTGTTTTTTTAAATGTTGATTGTATAGTATATAGATAATATACATAAATACGAAATGCACAGAACGAGTTATAGGTATTGTGTTAAACATTTGTACCTTTCGAAATTTTGTAGTTTTTGAATACAATTAAAGATATTCAGTAGGTATATCACTGTATGCAACAAGTGATATTAAGAAACAATATCCATTGGCGTTTATTATGAAAGAAAGGAGAAAGTAAATATTTTTATTCATTAGGAAATTTTGGAATGGCAGCTTGTGTAACGCTCTTACTCTGTAAATAAATTGATGTCGTAACGCAATATAGCCTAAAATATTTTTCAATGCACGCATATTTTTTAATTTCATAATGTTGGCTTCAATTCTATTGATATAGTGAGCATTAATAACACGATCATCTTGCAATATTCTTTGTAACAGCATCTGATGTATGCAGGATATTGTGTCGTTTAAATGTATTAATCAATTTATTTTTCACATAAGTACAGTGTCCTTATTTATTAATTCAGATCAGATGTCAAGTAATTTTAGTTCCTTCGGATTGTAAAGTCAATAACCTAAGAAACTATTACATCCTATCTGGAGAGAATAAAAACAAAAAGCGCTGTACGGCAAGATAAGAGCGGTAAATTATAAATCGACGAAGCAATATCGTTAACACATTCAAGTACAATACATTTCTGTAATTAAAGTATTAATAATAAAATTCTTGTTTGATTACCTAACTGTCAATGCTGTTAGATTATATTGAAGATTTACAATAAATTCTGGAAACTCTACATACATAGATACCTATGCACATCTGCTGACTGTTTACGCAACTTTCGTTTCGAGTGATTTCTTTTTGTATCCTTTTAACCCTTATCTACAATGCTTACGTATATCATTTTCGCGTATTACCTTACATTGCAATGCTCTCATATGGGGGAACAGGTGAAACTTAGACTTCTTTCTTTTTCAAAATAATATCCCTCAGATTACTACACGAAAGGGTGCTGAGACAGGTGTAAGTCATGTGTGCAGAGCAGCAGTCACCAAACTGGTTCTTATGTTTTAATACCGCGAGCGCGTGACTCTAACCGACTTTTTGGGTATACTGATTACACGTAATTATTCTACCTGATCCTTCAATTCTTTTTTCTCCTTCTTTTTTTAACGTTGAGAAGCAGGTGCGGATTTTATAGGTTTATCTCCGATGGCTTAGATTCTCCGGGTATGTACATCAAAGTACATGAAAATATTAATTGGGCAGGTGAAGTGTGTCAGGTCAAGTTTCTTTCTTTGTTTTATTTTCAAGTAACGAACGGTTTTATGAATATAATTTATGACGGATGAATATTTAGTTAATGAGGAAATAATGATTTTAAGGTACGGACATAATCGTTGTTAATTGTAATAACATATATGACTCGAAATTAAATGAAAAAGTCGTCTGTGGTAGAAGTGACGAACCTGGAAATATTAAATTTTATACTGGTATAAAAGGGACTCTGGATCATACAAATGCAGGCAGATAAGAAGGAATGAAGTAAAATAAAAAATTTTCATTGCGATGTTTCTTCATGATAACTACATGTTTCTTGAACAAAGTGCATACTTCAAACATAACTTATATCATGATGTACGAAAACATTCTGATTTTTGGCAATCTGCCTAATTGTAGGTTGGGAACGGATATTGAAGATGAAAACTTTTTCAACAAAGTATAAAACATTGAAGAAATTACTTCGTTTCTTCTTATGTAAAAATGCCTCGTTCTGTATTCTCTATTTCCATATCTGTTGAATTGTTTGTTAACAAAATGTCAAATCTGTCCAATATTTCTTCGCAGATTCATTGTAATTTTGCTCTTGTGCGAATGAGAGAATATTGAAAACCGAGTTTCATTACTAGTTTTTTATTCTCTCGTTTGAATAGGTCTAGTATTAAAAAATGAAGATTGTAATTTTAGAACGAAGATTTGTTTAGGATTCGAAATGTATAAACATTCGACTGGATATGTATTACAATTGTTTCACTTTATTTTCGTTCAAATTTTTGTTGTACAATCTACTAAAGATGAAAATTATGAAGAAATATAATAATAATAATAAATTTTTATTATAGAATTTGATTGATTCGCCCATTGCTGATAGTTTTGCGGCAAAACCGCGACAATTGTATGGAAAGGGGAAATAGTTCTCTGTTTCTCCTTATATCCTCCTCCTCGCTTAATCGAAAGGTGTCTACCGACCACACTGATCGTGTTTGCAGTATTATTTATACTGTACCTGCTTCTAGTGATTCCATATACTTAGCATATAATATTTGTCCGGGTTAAAAATGCCAAACAGGTGTCTCGGAAGGTCGATTCCACTATGTCAGCGGTGCACTCCTTCATCAATGATATTGTGCAATCGCTTGATCGTGGTGAGTGCACTATGGGAGTATTTTGTGATCTTTCGCGCGCTTTCGACTGTGTCGATCATTCCATTTTGGTGGAGAAGCTGGAGCTTTGCGGGGTTCGCGGCGTGGTTACGGAGTGGTTTATTTCGTTTCTTACTAATAGGCAGCAATTTGTTAGAATTTCAGTTAAGTCATCTAAGAACGTCATAAAGAAGGTATCTTCATTGTATCTACCTGTAACCCTCGGAGTGCCACAGGGCTCGATTTTGGGTCCTGTCTTATTTTTGATCTTCATAAACGACATCGTCGATTTCGTTAATTATTCTTTGTATATGTATGCAGATGATACCTCTGCGGTCGTTACAGGAACCGATCCCATAGATGTACAGAACAGAGCAAAACATTTTATTGTCCGAATTACATCAATGGTTCTCTAGTAACAATCTGCACTTAAATCTTGAAAAACTCATTACATGTTCTTTTCATACAACAAGATCCAAATTAAACTTTAATGTTAACGTATCGGTAAGTAATGTCTCTTTATCTTCAAGGAATAATTTGAAATTTCTTGGTATTAATCTTGATGAAACTCTGGATTGGGAGAAGCATTGTGCTAGTGTTATGACTGACATGGGTAGGGCCTGCTACCAGATTAGAATATTGTGTGATGTGCTACCTTTAAACTCAGTTTTATCTTTTTATTATAGTGAAGTTCACTCGAGACTGTCATATGGTATTGCTTTTTGGGATCTTCCAGCCATGCACACGGAGTTTTTTCTCGCCCAAAACGAATTATAAGGTGCATTGGTAATATCAAAACAGCTCAATCTTGTCGACCCTTGTTTAGTAAATTTAAAAATACTTCCCGTTCCAGCGGTTTTACATTCTTGACGTTTTAACGTATATATTTAATAATAGAGGTGATTTTAAAATAAAAATAATGAAGGGTGATTTTATAAAAAATAATGAAGCACAGTTACGACACTAGAGGAAAGGATAACTTTAGACACCCCTTTAATAAACTTCTTATAACAAGGCGAGCACCATCTTCTATGGGAGTTCGACTATATAATCTGCTGCCTGAAGTTTTGAAATTAAGTCAGAATGTAAAAATATTCAAAGTTAGGCTCAAAAACATATTGCACCAAAATTGTATTTATTGAACCGCTTTTATATTGTATTGTATTTTGTGTTACCAAAATTTTGACATGCTTAATATACGCGTACGTGTATCCACTAAGCTAAAAGAAATAAATAAATAAATAAAAAAAAAATAAATTTTTTAATCGCTGTTGAGACATAATTAACAGCATAACGTTACATAGAGCAAAGCATTGTCGTAACTAGGCCATAAAATTACATTTACACGCATTAAAAATACACAGTAAGAGGTATAATGGTAGTTTTTTGAAGCAATACAACTTAGAGCTGCTGCAGCTGCATTTACCTCAAACAAGTGTAATATTGACTTTTTACTGATTGTCATACATCAGGAAAAATATTTAAGACTTCTGTCTGCAATTACGTAGTTTGTATACGCGCTATCCCAATATTGATTGAATTTGAATCGTAGACAGAATCTTGTATTATTAATTTGGCGTTAGTGGAAAAGCATTTATATTTAATACATTATTGCGTGGATAATAACATTAGTATTGGTTCTGTTACATATACTAGGAAAGAACAATAAGTTGACGTAAATAATTGACAATACTGAAATCTTTCTAAAGTAAAATAATATAACCTCAACCAGCAATTATTATCATTATTACAATTTAAAAATATGTACCCTTACTGCTCTTCTTGACGTAACTACACTTTGATTTTATGAATTTTAGAAAATATAATGATATTATGTACTGGGCGAGTAATTTCAAATGCAGGAGATCGGCAAAACAAATTGTCAGTAAGTAATACTGAGTAGTTGGTAGACTACATGCTAAATAAACATTAATCCTAATGTAACCTATCACCGTCTTCTCGAATAAATAAACTTAGTGATCATACGGTGTCTATCAAAAAA